>JANUWF010001921.1:3830000-3945000 GCA_026120185.1 Voacanga thouarsii
AATACATTAAACTCAATTCCTTGACAAATATTCCTATCTTTATGTAATATCAAAATATGAAACCAATTAACATTCCTATCTCTAGGTGACATTAACAAATGTTGATTACCTAAATCCTTACTTTTAATCTCTCTCTCGAGTTAATTAAAAAATAATAAGTATAGAATTAATTGAATTGAAACCACTACTAATCTCTTTCTCAAGTTAATTTGAAGGAAAAAACAATCAATGAATTCATCAAATAAAAGCCTAGTAATCAAATACTAGAAATTGGCAAAATATTTTTTTAAAAATTAAACCACCAAAAGTTGGCATAAATTTTATTCATGAATAAAATAAATACATATACAACTATTTGATCAATAAAATTTTATGCAGAACCCCCTAACTTTTTTGCCTTGTAATCATGCCATACTGGGGAGGGGTTTAGTTCTTTCTGTGTGCAAAATAATTGATCAAATTACTAAACTTAATACAAAGTTAATAACTTTAAATCATCCTCTAAATACAATAGAAACTAATAAATTCAACATTATTCAAGATAGAAAAATAAAGAAAAAAAAATAGAACTCATAGACAAGCTCTTTTCTTAACTAATAAATACTCCTCTAGAAACAATGCTTCTCTTTGATGAATTATTCTCCTCAATGGTTAATTTCTAAATTAGCTCCTTCAAATCATGAATTCATTGTGTTTAACTTGATTTCCCATGTTTATATAAGTCTTTTGGTTGCTAAAATTGGTCTATAGAATTCCTTTTTCATTCATAAGGTTGTTTCCAAAAAATTCCAATATCAATATCTAAATTATATACAACACAAAATTTTTTGCTGTAATGAAACAAAGCAGGGTCGTCACTGGTTCGAGTATCTAGGTTGGCACTAGTTCAATTTTGTGTCTTTCCAATTTTTCAAGCTCTAATTTCCCCTATTTTTACAAAATTGAGCCACAACCAGTTTAGACGCTAGTGCCAACACCAATCCAACTATGTAAAAGTACGATTTTAGATTCTTTTCTGTAATTTTTCAACAAAAATCAAGAAAACCCGTTCTACATCCAAGTATCATCAAAACATCAAAAAGTAGAGGAATTATATAGCCATTTTACTCAAAATCAACACAAATTCATCTCAAATGACTAAAAAAATATAGGTACATTTGAGGCTTATCAACTCCTCTACACTTAAGATCGTACTTGTCCTTAAGCAAACAGGACATCAAGCACATTTACAAGCAAATTATCTTCTAAAAAAATATATTAACTTTAGTGAATAATGCTTAACATAGCAAAGAGATTATCTTTCTTCTTACTTAAGAATCACGTCCAACATCTATTTAATCAAGCCAATCTTATGCAAATCTACATATTTAAATAGGTATAACAAAGGCCATTGAAGTTAAGCTAAATAAGTTCATCCAATTCATTAATAGTCACTTCCATTGCAATCATAGAAAATGCACAGTGTTATTCATATAAATCAAGATTACCAAGATAACTCATGCTCATGATTCTAAACTTTCACAGTTTGAGCAACAAATTAAGGCATCTTTTTAAGTATTCAGGAATTCATAGACTCAAGTGAATGGATTTCTTTTCACTCACTATATTGGTCCCCTTTCAAATTCAAAATTCATTTTTTAAGCTTTTTTTTAAACTCACTCAATTTTTCCAATTCATTTTAGCATTTTTTTTTTTTCACACTAGTTGTTTTCACCAAAGGGCATGCACTTTGCATTCTTGGATCTTTTTTCTCCTTACTTTTTTCAGAATGGGCACATACATCCCTTCTAACTCTCTTCAATAGTCAAAATTTTCATTCAATTTTACTTAGCCCAATTTCAAGTTTAGAAAATACAAAACATAAATCAACTAAGAAATCATCAACTTATACTTCATCACATCAATCCTTTACCGACAAATCACAAGAAAAAGTTTCCACAATTATTAAAGACTAAACAAGGTTAACTTATATTTTCAAAACTTACTTTTACCACACTAATATATGAATTTATGCAAAACTCAACTCAACCAAAAAAATGTTAAACAAAATTCTTAGGCAAAAAGGAAAATAATAGCAATGCTATATTAACCAAAATGTACAAAAATCGCAAAAGTTAGCTAAACATTTCCACATAGTTCCAACAATTTAGCTCAACATTATGTCCTAATTCAAAAGTAGTAGCAAGCAATAAAACCAATTCAAAAATTTTAAAATCTCTTGACAAGAGTAGAACCATTCCCTCCCTGACACTTAAATTAGACATTGTCATCAATAGCTTAAAAATAAGAAAATAAAGCATAGCCAAAAGACATAGAAAATAAAGGAGGAAAAGGGAAAGGAAAATACTCTCTAAGGCATTATATTCCATGCACAAAAAAGGACATGAGAATTGAATTCCAAGAAAGAGCATTACTTATTGACATTGTTGATCCATTCCTAGAAATGAGACAAAAAAATAAAAAACCATAAAATAGAAAAAGAAAGTAAAGTAAAATAAAAGAAAGATATAAAAAATACAAAAGAAAAGAGATAGCTCCCAATAAGGTAGAGAACATTGTCCATTATAGAATGTGTCATCACTTCATGACAAGCTTCCAAGATTCTCCCCAAAGTAATATTTCAATCGGTTGCCATTGACTTTAAAATTGCCTTTCTTAGGATAGAAAATTTTAATAGCTCCAAAAGAAAATACCTTGCTTACCTCAAATGGTCCAGTCTATCTTGATTTCAACTTACCCAGAAAAAGTCATAGTCGTGAATTAAATAACAATACTTTGTCACCCTCCTCAAACTCACTGTTGTGCAAAATATGCTAGTTATCCTATCTTTTTATCTTCTTCTTGTACAATTAGGAATTTTTGTAAGTATTATATCTCTATTCCTCCAATTCATTCAATTAGAGTAACCTCTTTTTTTCTATGGACTCAAGATTAAAATTGACAAGTTTGATAGCCTAATATGCTCTATGCTTAATTTTTACAAGTAAATGACAAGATTTTTCATAGACCAATCTACAAGGAGTTGTGCCTATAGGAGTCTTGTAAGTTGTCATATAAGCCTAAAGAATGTTATCCAATTTTAAACTCTAATCTTTTGTTATGTGATTAACAACCTTTTCCAAAATTCTTTTAAATTCTCCATTAACTACCTTATCTTAGCCACTTGTTTACCGGTGAAAAGGGGTAGCAAACTTATGTATAATACCCAAATGTTTAAAAACCTTTTCTAGTTGATTGTTATAATAATAAGTTTTCCTATCACTAATTAACACCGTCAGTACCCCAAATAGGGTAAAAAGCTTTTTGAGAAATTTAACCACTACTCGTACATCATTAGTTAGTAAGACATGCACCTCCACCTGCTTAGATACATTATTTACTATAACCAAAATGCATTTATTATCCAAAGAATTAGAAAAATGGCTCATGAAATCTATTCTCCAACAATCAAATACTTCACTAGCTTGAAAAATTATCATAAGCATCTTATTAGCTTTGGAAATGTTACCTGTGCATTGACACCTACCACAATACGTAACAAACTTGTGGAAATCCTTGAAAATTGAGGGTTAATACAATCTAGATTCAAGTATTTTTCTTCCGGTGCTACTGGCTTGATATAATCCTTAGGGAGAATTCCTATGGTCAAATAGTTTGCAAAATCTATAAACCAAAGAGTTTGAGGATTTTTACCTTCCACAAACACAAGTTGTTCATTCAGAAAAGTGCCATTTATCTCATCTTCTTTCAATGGCTCTAAGTAAGGATTCTCTAATCTAGACGAGTGATCCGCAATCAAGTTTTTAGTCCCCTTTTTTGCCCTTAATTTCTAAGTTAAATTCCTGTAACAATAAAACCCATCTAATTAATCTAGGCTTGAAATCATGTTAGGTCAACAAGAACTTAAGTGCTGAATGATTAGTGTACACAATAACTTTGTACACCATATGACAAGAACAAAATTTATCAAAGGCAAACACTATTGCAAGTAACTTATTCTCCGTAATGATGTAATTTTCTTGAGCCATTGTGAAAGTTTTGCTTACATAGTATATGGGATAAAATTGCTTATTTTGCCTTTGTCCAAGCACTGCTCCTACTGCAAAATAACTTGTATAACACGTTAGTTCAAAAGGAAGAAACCAATTCGATGCAATTAAGATAGGAGAATTAATCAATTTTTCCTTCAACACATTGAAAGCTTTAAGGCATTTTTCATCAAAATTGAGAATAGCATCTTTTTTTAGTAAAGAGGTAAGGGATTTTGAAATTTTTGAAAAGTCCAAGATGAACCTCCTATAAACCATGTATGTCCAAAAAAACTCAAAATAGTATTCACCGAAGTAGGAGGAAGAAGCTTCTCAATTGTCTCAATTTTTGTCCTAACAACCTCAATACCTTTTTTTGAAATTTTATGACCTAAAACAATACATTCTTGAACCATGAAATGGCATTTTTCCCAATTGAGGATAACGTTAGTTTTTTCACACCTTTGAATAATCTTTTCCAAATTTTGTAAGCAGAAGTCAAAAGAATCTCTAGAAATAGAAAAATCATCCATAAAGACTTTCATAATATGCCCCACTAGTCCTTTAAAAATATCCAACATGTATTTTAAAAAGTTTCCGGACTAATAGAAAGACCAAAAGGTATGTGATGATATGCAAATGTACCAAAGGACATGTGAATATTATTTTCTCTTGGTCTTCAAGACTATAGACATTTGAAAGTAACCGGAAAACCCATCTAGAAAGTAATAATACTCATGCCTGTCTAACCTTTTTAACACTTGATAAATAAATGGAAGAGAAAAATATTCCTTTCTAGTTGCCTCATTCAATTTCCTATTGTGATATCCCAATCCCACATGGGATTGGGATGAAAAGTGTGAATGGTATATAAAAATTGGTCTAAGTACCCATTGTCAATTTAGGATATCTATTTTGGCCCAATGAGAACTACGGCCAAGTAGTTGACCATGAGTGTTGCCGTGGGCATAGGACGTGATATTGGGTATCAGAATAGGTAACTAACTTTTGATATGGGAATTAAGGGCTACATCGTACGTGGTGGAAGTCATCTATAGAATACTATGCAACCTAGTTGGCCATGGATTTGGCCCCTAAATGTAGGCCCAGTGAGGACTCGTGGGCCTAAAGGAGATGTGCATGTGATACCTTAATCCCACATGGGATTGGGACGAGAAATATGAATAGTATATAAGGATGAACCTAAGTACCCATTATCAATTTCTTAGTAGCTAAATAGTTTACCATAGGTGATGCTAGGCCTATAGTTGCACTTTCGGGTTTGCGGATACGTGGCATGACACCTATAGTCAGTGCGTACTCTCTAACCAGTTACCAATCTTATGGGAATGAGTTTATTTTTGTCATTGGGTGTTACAGTCATTCCTCTTTTCTTTGGCACAACTTGTGTTGGACTTACCTAAATGCTATCCAAGATGGGAAGATGATTCCTGAATCTAGAAGTTTAATTACTTCACATTTTACCACATATTTCATATTGGGATTCATTCTACATTTGGGTTGCATTACGAGTTTAGCTCCCTCTTCTAATAAAATCTTGTGAGTGCAAAATGAGGGGTTAATTCCCTTAATGTTAGTGATTTTTCAAGCTATAGCTCTCTTATGTTTTTCTAACATGTTAGCCAATTTGGTCTTTTGCTCCGTAGTGAGGTCCTTGGTAATGATTACAAGCAATTTATTTTATTTAGCTGAAAATGCATATTCCAAGTATCCAAGTAACTCTTTAAGTTCCAATTCGGGGAGGGGGTCCACAATGGATGGTCTTATTCTACCTAAATTGGCTTTGTCAATGTTTTCAAACCTTTCTAGCTCAAGTTCCACTTCGAAATACTCCAAATATGCAATTAAAGCCCCCATGGATGATTGTGCAATTTCTAATTCCTTTCTTGTGTCCATAAGCACATCCATAGAATCCTTGATCATAAACTCCTATATATGTTCATAAATACAACTATCAAGAATATCGATCATAAAATAGAAATCATTACAAAACATTGGATATTGCATTCTTTCATGAAGTTGAATAATAACCTTTTCATCTCTAATCTTAATGAACATCAATTATTGCTCTTGTGGTTATTAGGAAAGGTTTACCTAAAATTAAAAGGACTTTAACATCCTCTTCCATGTCAAGAATAACAAAATCTATAGAAAAAATAAACCTATCTACCTTCACAAGCACGTCTTCCATAATCCCTCTAGGATATTTAATATCAACCAACTGAATACTCATTCTAGTAGGTTTTGGTTCACCTAGGCCAACTTTTTAAATGTTTTATATGGCAAAACACCTAGATAAGCTAATACATTACAAAATGTAAGACTACCAATAAGACAATGAATAGAGAACTCCTCTAAAACCTTTTCCTTTTGTGGTAAGCTTCCTTGGCCTTAGAAGATGGTTGTACATTCCATATTTAAAACCACGATAGATAGCTTCTTCAACTTCTTTTAGTTAGAAAGGATATTCTTGAGGAACTTAGTATATTTGGGCATTTGTATCAAAGCTTCTACTAGTAGGAAAATGATGTGCAATTGTTTGAATATATCTAAAAATTTACCAAATTGCTCATCCAACTTTTCTTTTCTTAAATAGCTGGGGTAGGGTGATTGAAGGGTTGAAAGCTGGCATTTCTTCTTTTGCATTTTCCAAATCCCTAAAGGGGCTAGCACTGCTGCTTGGTTTGGTGCCAATTCACTACTATTTTCTCCAATTTGTTTCTTAGAGTCCAACCGGTGTTGAATATCCTACTCAATCCTATGCTAGCTCTCTTCTACCTTGTCAACCAACTCTTTCTACTCCTTAAGGTTATAGCTGTTGTATTTTCTTGGGAACCACTGTAGCTAAAGATGACTCACCTTGTGTTTCCATGACCAAATCTATTAAGAACCATATTTGCCTCTCTAAATTGTGAATCATGATCTCATAACTCTTAAGAGTTTTATCTACCTCTTGAAATCCCGATGTTTCATTGATGGCAATTTTTTCTAACACAGTTTCAAGGGGACTCAACTCAAGTTGTTGTGAAAGTTGCATCCTTCCCATAATTGTTGCTATTCGTGTTAACAGACTAAGTGTTAACCATTGTGAGGGTTCCACATTTTCGTAAGGGTCCTATCCTATGTCTGCATCTTTGATGTTCCAGCCAGCCATAACTAGCATATTACCTGTGTAAGTACAAAATTCCCACAAAAGAATAATTTATCTAAATGTGACTTTTATAATATTCATCAATTCAGTGCATAATTATACAAAATTACAATCAAGGTATGACACCTAATTACAACAAGGAACATATTCACACACACACACACACACACACACACACACACACACACATATATAGAGAGAGAGAGAGAGCGCTAAATTAATAAAATCCAAACTTTCATGATATTATTCCTCAACAACGGCACAAAAAACTTGATGTGCTTGGAATTGGGTATAAAAATCATTCATTGTTTAAGTGCATTCCCAATCAAATTTTAATTAAAATGTTAATCCCAATACCACACATATAGTGCAATTATACTCATCGCAAAGTACAGTATAGGGAATTAAAGAGTATCGATTCTCAATGAACAACTACCCTTAATAACTTTTCATTCATTGTTTAGCCTAATTAAACTACAAGACCAAATAAATTCAAGAAAAATAATATACAAGAACGAGGATAAATGAACATTTACTTAGATAGAATTCTTAAAGATACAACAATGACCAAGTTAGCAATTATCACAATTAATCACCAATCAGCATTATGAAAGAATTATAAGATAGATTCCATTCTTTTCTCAAGTTATGGATTCACTATCCTTAAGTTAATTTAGTGGATATCTCTACCTCATCAAAACAATCAAAGATGCATTAAACTCAATTCCTTAACAAATATTCCTATATCTAGGTAATATCAAAATATGAAATCAATTAGCATCCCTTTCTCTAAGTGACATTAACAAATCTTGATTACTTAAATCTTTGCTCTTAACCTTTCTCTCGAATTAACTAAAAAATAACAAGTATAGAATTAATTAAAATGAAATCACTCATAACTTTTTTTCTCAAGTTAATTAGAAGGAAGAAATAATCAATGAATTCATCAAACAAAAGCCAAGTAATCAAATACTAGAAATTGGCAAAATAATTGATCAAATAACTAAACTCAATACAAAATCAATAACTTTAAATCATCCAATAAATATAATTAAAACCAATAAATTCAACATTGTTCAACAAAGAAAAATAAAAGAAAAATAATAGAATTCATAGACAAGCCCTCTTCTTATCCAATAAAGACTCCTCCACAAACAATGCTCCTCTTTGATGAATTCTTCTTCCTAATGATTGATTTCTGATTAAGCTCCTTCAAATCACGAATTCGTTGTGTTTAACTTGATTTCCCATGTTTATAAAAGTCTCTTTCTAGTTGCTAAAATTTGGTCCACAAAAGTCCTTTTTCATTCATAAGGTTGTTTCCAAAGGATTCCAACAAAAATTTTCAAATTCTGCACAACACAAAATTCCTGCCACCATGAAACAGAGCAAGGTCGGCATTAGTTCGGGTATCTGGGTTGGAACCATTTAAATTCTATTTCTTTCCAATTTTTTAAGCTCTAATTTCTCCTTTTTTTCAAGAACTGAACTGCGGCTGATTCAAATGCTAGGGCCGATGCTAGTTCTGCAATGTTTCAACAAAAATCAAGAAAAACCTTTTTACATCCAAGTATCATCAAAACATCAAAAAGTAGAGAAGTCATGATACTCAAAATCAACACAAATTCATCTCAAATGATTAAAAAAAATACACGTACAGTTAAGGCTTATCTCACACACAAACACCACATGTGTGTGTATGCATGAAACATATATTGTAAAAATTTAGGGACCAATTCATTAAATTTTCAGGATTATATTATAAAATTTTCAAAATTTAGGGACCAATTTGTAAACTTTTGGGTTATTTTGTAATTATACAAAATTTAAAGACCAATTTATAAAATTTTAAGGTCATGTTATAAATCCTTAAAAACTTAGAGACTAATTTATAAATTTTTTGGGATTAAAGTATAAAATATTTCAAAATTTAAGAGCTAGTTTGCAATTTTTAGGGTCATTTTGTAATTATATAAAATTTAAGAACCAATTTATAAAGTTATTTAGATCACATTGTAAATATTTAAAAATTTAAGGACAGGCATTAGTTTGGAAATACAAATTTTGTTGCTAAAGATATAGTTAACAGTGATGGAAGTAATATTTTTTGTAAGGAAATAAATTTTCGTAGCTAACGATGTATTATTAGTAAGGAAAATTTAGTTAGGAATTGAATTTTCATTGGAGATGATGCATCATTAGTGAGGAAAATTAAATTTCCTCACTAATACACTTATTTTCTAATCAAAGCCATCACTTTTAGTTAGAAAACTAGTGGATGCTTCCACGCTACGCGTAGAAATTTTACCCGGTTATTAATAATCTTTTTTAAAAAAATTAATGATTTCGTAAATATGAAAATTTGTCCAATAATTAATTAAACACATCAAGATATACATACAAAAATAATTCTACCAGTATACAATAGGTCTTCAGAAGACTAAACTTAGAGAATTATATATCAACTGCAATAATGGTATGCTCTTATTGCTTGACTCTTAATAAAATTGATATTTTAAATGTGTTTTGATTATTTACGACTTCTAGCCCAAACTGCCTCTGGTAGTGCTAGACTACCAAATCCTAAGGACTTCTCAAGTGCCCTGTACGTGTTATATATAGGCTAGAATGACCTTACTGCTAGCTTCTGCATTCTAAGTGATGCATAACTGTAGGTAGCTATACCTGATATTGTTAATCAATGTGCTGCGGCAGTGACTGTAAGTAGTGTATTAAATTGTGATTTGATTTTTCGTACACAAATTTCTTAAAAGATTGTCATGTAAATTAGATTTTCTCTTAAAGTCTAAATAATTATGTGACCATGTTTTAAACATACTCATTTATAAAAATGATTTTTACATATAATGACATAATGTACAGCCCGCCTCCTCCTTTCCCCAATGTTTTTAAAATTTAGTTTTTTCTCTCAGGAAAATTAAAAGTTTTTTTAAAAATCATTTAAAATTCTATCTTTTGCCTCCCCTGAAAGTTTTTTTTTTTTTCTCCAAAAGTTATAAATTTTTTTTCCAAAAATTATAAAATTATTCTCCAGTATATCATTTCATATAACTTATCACCAACCTTAAATTCCTAATTTCATCCCTATATACAGCAAATTAATCTTGCGTAACCAACTTTCTAAATCAATCTTAGAAAGTGTAGTAGTTTTAGTGAAGAAGGCTAACCATAAACCATGAAGGAAACATCTTTATTTATTACATTCCAGAGAGAAATGTATTAAAAACACACCACAGGTTCTATTTAAACCAAAAAAAAGAAAAGCAACTCAAACACTGAATGAAATTTTGTACAACAGGCATTAAAATGCACACAGTTTGTCTAATGAAATCTACAGAATAATCCTCTACCTTTAGAATATCTGGTTTGATTTGCTAATTCAAGACTTAGAGAGCCGAAGCACCTCTCAAAGCTCTTCTTGCAAGCATCAATGGGAGAATGATTTTAACTTCAGAAATACACAAAAAGGGTGCCGGCTACTATAAAAGGACCAAAAGCAGAAGGAAAGAAAAAGGAAAAAAGAACACACACAAAAATTTTATCTTCTCTTGAATTCATTCAGGAAGTTTGAAAGCACACATGTATGCTCCTCCTAGTCAAGTTGAGTGCCTCACCAAGTTTTCTTATGGTAGGTTGCAAGTTTAGTATACAGAAAGCTCATATTTGTACACCAAAGAGACGCACATTCTGTCTCTCTTTTCTCCCCTCACATACATACACCCTCAAAACTATCCACATCATACTATTGAAATAAAAACTGATACTGATGTGAAGCAT
Organism: Voacanga thouarsii; assembly: GCA_026120185.1. Taxonomy (NCBI): domain Eukaryota; kingdom Viridiplantae; phylum Streptophyta; class Magnoliopsida; order Gentianales; family Apocynaceae; genus Voacanga; species Voacanga thouarsii. The sequence continues at coordinate 3,840,999 of JANUWF010001921.1, forward strand.
CAAAATTAAGAGCTGAGAAGAAAGAAATACCCTTGTGTGCATGGTGCCTTTAAGCTTCTCCTTTTCTCCTTTTTCACTTTTCCTTTTAGCCTCCTGCAAATATGGTATTAAAAACACATGTCTAGCATTTGGAAAGAAGCTATATCAAGGTCTATAGTGCAAAAGCTACCCAGGTGTTATAACTCACCTCTTCTTGGATTCTTCTGATTTCTTCTGCCTCCTCAAATGCCTGTTTTTCAGCCTTAAATAAAAAGAATTGAAAGTAAATTTGCAAGTCAGACACTTGAAGACATATAAAATGGAATTGCAACCCAAGAACACCATTTACCTCCCAACTGTTGGTCCTTTTTTCCTTGCACAACTTCTTTTGCATATTAAGGGTAATCACATATCAAAATATTATCAAACACTGAACCAGCTTTCATCTACACATATGCAACATGAGCAAAAATTTCATTCAAGGCTAGGACTAAGAATTATTTTTTGGATGAAAATGCTGATAGAAAGTTCTATTCAAGAGAGAAAAAGGGAACAATGTAAAGAGATAACATGCACTAATTTCAATCCTACTTTATTTATGATATTCATCTGACAAACAATCGTCGACAATATTATTAGTTTAGTTATTTAGTCTTTTAAGGCTTTCAAAACTCAATCGACATCTTGCATCATTTGAGTTGAAATAAGCACTCTAGGAATGAAAATCATGTAGATTTTGTGTTTTTCCATCTATCATGGTAAATGGAATAAGAATTTTATAAAGTATGATCACTACACCTCACATTGATAAAACTTATACATCTTTTATGTCAACATCCACTCCCTAACTAACTTCATCTTTTAAGATCCTTCTTTCTTGGAAAAGCTTATGGTAATTGACTTGACAAAGATTTTTCTCATTGATGCTTTTACATTCGAATTCCTGAGGCATGATTGGAAAAATTTTAGAAGATGCTTCATTACTTATGACTTTTATCTTCATCTACCTGACTTATAAATTAATTATGCTTAGAACTCCTTGAAGGAAAGAGAAACTAAACACTCATGAAATCATTTCTTACATGAGAAGTTTAAATCACTGCATATTTGACTGATCTTAACACATAGAGGTCAAGATCATCTTCAAATTCTACGATAGAAGTGCGAAATGAAACTTTCAGTTTAGCTTGCAAGCAAAAGAAAATAAACAGTAATAGTAAAGAAGCATGAGTATATAGACGCTCCCTCCCGCAAACCAAAAAATGAAAGAAATGAAGAATACAAAAAAAAGGGGGGGGGGTGGGGAGGGGAAAAGAAAGAGAGAGAGGGGAGAAGGATGGTGAATAGTGAAATATAACTATCAAGATGTTTCATCATGTGGCAACTTCCAACAAGGTGCAAGGACGTTCTGGATACACAATACAAGTCCAATTGGTTGCTTGCCAGTATCCACTTTTTACATCAAAAATCTAAAACCTGGCTTTCTTGATCAATATGGTTGCATAAAGGGCCAGAATAATATGGCTATAGAGTTCAACAGACAGCTTAAAGACAGAGTAAGAAGACTACGAGCTGAGCTTCTGCACGCTACCCTCACATACATTGATGTCTATGCAGCTAAATATATATTAATCAATAACACCAAGAAACAAGGTAACAAAGCCCCATAATTAACATAAACTCTTATACCCTATACCTAGATTAATATTTGCCATTTGAACTGAGATTCTTAAATATTGCCATTCGGGCTTATACACATTCAATGAAAGTTAAAGATTTATATATATTTATCTGAAATCCAGTGGTTTAACAAAGATATATGTATATGAAGATAATGTTTAGCCAAAAAGCAGAAATCTGGAAATGGATTTTCAACAGAATTGGCTTTGAAAGCCATGATTTAAGCAGAGATCATGCTGCTATCTGCGTACAGGATTCATGGATCCCCTTAAAATTTGTTGTGGGTGGCACAAGGATTATATCCATGTTTGGCGCAGGCAAAAACAAATTTTGAATGGTACTGAAGTGTATGGAGGCACCTGCGCCACTCCTTCAACCTATGTTAGCTGGGATGGAGTGCACTACTCTGAAGCTGCAAATCACTGGATTGCAAATCACATACTCAACAGCTCTTTATCATACCTTACAATTCCAATCTTTCGCGCTTGTCTTAAAGCTTAACCAAACTATAATCCTTTCCTTGCAAAATGTGTTAGCAAAGCAAATTTGTTGCTCTATTTTGGGATATAATCCTAAATTGAATTGGCAAACAAAGTTGATTTAGAAAGTGCTTGTCAATGTTAATCCAATTCCAATCCTACCCAACAACCAACACCTTACACCACTGCCACCCCCCTGTTTTAGTGAGGCATTACTCCAGGATGGTTAATTAGCACACAGAGACATTGTTCCACTAAGTACATGCTTAATAGCTAGGATTCGTCCACTCTTCCATTTATATACCACATTCCACAAGCCAAGAATGCAACAACTTCCTACTTAGAAGAGTTTTGTACTTAGAATCATAATGTTATAAGAGTCTGAACTCTTTAATGCTTCTTATAAAGCCAGATCAACAATATTATACATATAACTCTACAAGGTTGTAACATACTCAAAGATAAAATTCCTAAATTCTAAGATTACTTACTACTTAGCCTAAAGGTATTGTCGGCAACATTAAATTCAGCCAGCTGCACCGAGTCTAGAGAAATTCCTCTGCCTCTCTTGATCCATCAGCCTTTCACCTTTGGAATTTGCCTAAAATTTCCTCTTTCTCAGTCATCTCTTTGTTCTTGCTACTATGGTCCGACCACCACCCTACCCCCAGTAATGCCGTTCACCGGATTTCCAATTGTGCAGTCGCCACCCTATCAAAATCATTCACCAACTTCCTTGTCGTTCTCTTAACTTTCCTCTCTTCTTCTGAAGACTCCTCATCCAGCAATCTTCTCCTTTGCTTCACTGTCAAAGGAGCAGATAGGGTAACTAGACTCTTACCCACATTCTTGTTTTCTCCGGCGGTGCGACAAATGATGGAAGCAAATTGTTGATTCTGGGTTTTCTTGAAAACTTTTTCACCTTCGGCATGGAGTTTGTTAATGTTGCCTTCAATATAATCTAGGAGATGATGACACTCGAAATTGAGGTCATCCATAGACCAGTAACCCTCCTCAACTGATGACATTAGTGGATCCAAAACTGGAACTAGTGGATCTACCCACTCTCCGTTAAGCTTCATATCCTCATCAATCCATGGCCATGGTAGGCTACTGAAGAATAACTTCCCGGGACCGAAGACTATAGTGATAGCTTGATTTGTAATCTTGTTCTTGCCTCCATGTGCGATCTTGACCGTATTGGTCATGCGTTACTATTACACAAGAGGCGATTTGATAGAGAAACATGTAAAGAAAAGGAAATGAAAAAGGCATGGGATGGAGAGGGAGTTACAAGCTATACAACTTCCCATGAAATCTAAACCACATCTTAAATCTAAATTTATCCTAACCATTAAAAGTCAAAGTAGGTAGGAAGAAAAAAATAAAAAGTATTATAAAATGACTAAATTATTCATAACCATCAAAGAACCATACAAAAAGTTATCTGAAATTTTTTATAAAATCTGACTCATTCATTATGAGCTATTAGAAATTAAACCATCAAATTTAAAAAACTTTACAAAATAAAAAAATAAAAAATTACAAAAAAATAAATTATGACAATTCACTCCCCTCATCACAATTAGAATACACATTTAGATAAAAATTTTGTCACTGAAGGTTATAATCAGTAGTAAAAAAAAAATTGTCACTAAAGAAAAAAATTTCTCGTTAAAGAGTACTTTTAGCGACAAAAAAAATAATTCTAACAAAATTTTTGTCGCCAATGTATCATTTTCTTATAGAGTTTGTTTGCATGTCTTATGCTTTTAATAAGGTAGCACAATATTTAGAAAAATTTTCCTTATTTGACTATAAGGATAAAATTGTTAATTAAAAGAAGTTTGCATTGGCAGGAGGAGAATTGCTCTGGCAATATCACCAACTAGAATATAGATTTGTCCTCAATTGATTCAAAGATGCATTTCACTTTCATTAGAAGGCAATTTCCTATGGACATATGTTATGCGATGACAAGAGTCAAGAACAAATTTTATCTAATGTTGGTTTATACTTACCCAAATCCATTTTTTCTCATGGGCAACTTTATGTTGCGCTTTTAAAAGTAAAATCACAAAAAGGACTAAAAATCTTCACCCTTGAAGACGATTCGGAATTCAAAGGATATACTCAAAATATTGTCTGTGATGAAGTTTACTATCGACTTCTAATGGTAACTTCAACATAATTTATACTTTCGTACAAGTAAAAACTATTTTAACAAGATAATAATTTATACAATTATCTTTATGGAGGTTGCAACACCTACATAAGAAAAATGGATGCACTCATTTACATAGGTATTATAACCCATCATATGTAAGCTAATTTACAAAACAAATGTAACATCTGATTTTTTATTTTATACTTCGAGGTATTAATATATGATTTTTATTTTCGTCATCATCTGATTTCACATTGCCCTTTAAGCAAGTATTATACAAATTTCAAAGATAAATGGGTAACTGATGAGTACGTGATCAAACTATTAGGGATAGACCCTAGGAATAAACCAAAACTCTAATAGCAAAGCCACACAAGACGATAAAAAATAACACGAAGAAAAATAAATAACGAGAAAGGAAATAAAAGAGAAAGACACAAGAACTTACGTGGTTCGGTCAACTAACCTACATTCACGGACGGAGGCGGAACAAAACTTCACTATGAAAAAGACAATTTACAAGGCTTTAGGAAAGTGTTCCTAAGCTACTAAACACCACTAATACAGAACAAGAGTATTACAAAGAGCAAATACCTCAATGGCTATTCAAACTCTTGTATTGGTGTTTTTGTGTTGTGTGTTTAAAGAACCAAACCAATGCTTTATTTATAAGGCTTTAAAGGAGGTGGATGGCTCTCACCTTTTGATGTGAGATAAAATAATATGGATGCAAGGCACCCTAACAAATCTCCACTTTGACTTACATCCCAAACTCAAACATGGCAGTTTAGCTCCACCTTCTCCACAAAAGTCCAAAGACCACAAATCACGAATAGTGAAAGCTAATCAAGTCCAGACTCTACTTGAATTTGAAAATAGGAAGAGGTTTCGTAAACATGTCAGTAGGATTGTCTTTAGTATTAATCTTCTGAACAAAGACTTTCTTCTCAGCAATGATATCTCAAATGAAGTAAAACTTCACATCAATATGCTTTACCCTCTCATAATACATCTGATCTCTAGTCAAATGTAATGCACTTTGACTACCACAGTAAATTGTAGTTATACCTTTATGTAGACTAAGCTTGCCAAATAAACTTTTCAACCATAAGGCTTCTTTGATTGCCTCGGTCAGAGCTATATATTCTGCCTCCGTAGTAGACAACACCACTACATGCTGTAAGCTAGCTTTCCAACTAACTGCACAACCTCTAATGCAAAATACATAGCCAGTAAGTGATCTTCTCCTGTCAAGATCTCCAGCGTAGTCAGAGTTCACAAAACCAACTAAAGTGTTGTCATTTCTTCCAAATTCCAAACAAGTATTTGAAGTACCTCGCAAGTATCTGAGAATCTATTTCATGGTTTGCCAATGTACTTTTCCTAGACAAGATATATATCTACTAACCACACTAACTGCTTGTGAAATATCCAAATGAGTACAAACCATTGCATACATTATACTGCTGACTGTACTAGAATATGGAACACATGCCATATAATCTTCCTCTTCACTTGACTGTGGTGACTGAGCAACTAAAAGTTTAAAATGACTCGTAAAACAAGTACTTACAGGTTTTGCATTTTTCATGCCAAACCTCTCCAAAACTTTCTCAATGTAATTTTTTTGAGTCAAGTACAATTTTCCAAGAGCTCGATCTCTCTTGATCTCCATGGCAAGAATCTTTTTAGCTGCTCCCAAATCTTTCATCTCAAATTCACTCTGTAACTGTCTCTTCAATACATTGATTTCTACCAGATTCTTAGCAGCAATGAGCATATCATCAACATAGAGCAACAGATAAATGAAAGAATCATTATGTAACTTTCGGAAGTAAACACAGCTATCGTACATGCTTCTTGAATAATCATGACTTAACATAAATGAGTCAAACCTCTTATACCACTGTCTTGGAGGCTGCTTTAATCCATACAAGGATTTCTTCAAAAGACAAACATGGTCCTATTTTCCTTGAATTTCAAATCCCTCAAGTTGCTTCATGTAAATTTGTTCCTTAAAATGACCATGCAGGAAGGCTATTTTAGCGTCAAGCTGCTCCAATTCTAAATTATACATAGCAACTAAAGCAAGCAAAATACGAATAGAGTTATGTTTAACAATAGGTGAAAATACGTCAGTAAAATCAACACCTTGTACCTGACTATAGCCCTTCACAATCAATCTTGCTTTGTACCTTCCATTTTCAGCTCCGGGCATACTCTCCTTTTTTTTGAAGACCCATTTGTAACCAACAATTTTCTTTCCCAAAGGTGGCTTTACAAGGACCCAATTTCTATTCTTGTGGAGGGACTCAATTTCTTCATTCATTGCAATCAACTACTTAGGTGAATCTTCACATGAAACAGCTTCATTGTAGGTAGAGGGTTCATCATCTCCATCTGTTTCTTCTACAATTGACAAAGCATATGCAACTAAATTTGCATACCTTTGCGGTGGTCTAATTTCCCTTCTTGATCTATTCCTGGTTATGGAATATTCTTCTTCTGTATCTTCTTCATCACTGTAAAGTAAATTTTGCTGAACAGTAGAAATCAAATTAGAAGGATCAGAACTACCAATTTCAAGCTCCACCTGCTTCTACGTACCATCTTCATCTGCACGAGAAGAATTCGAAGAATTCCTTTTGGAATTTAATATAAACAATTTATCAAATATAACATCTCTGCTAATTACAAATTTTGGTGATTTAGGATCTGGACACTATAATCTGTATTCTTTCACCCCAGAAGCATACCCAAGAAAAATACATTTCTTAACTCTAGGTTCCAATTTCCCATCATTTACATGCATGCATGTCAAACACCCAAAAACTTTCAAATCAGAGTAATTAGTAAGCCTACCTAACCAAACTTCTTCAGGAGTTTTGAAATCAAGAGTTACAGAAGGAGCGCGGTTGACTATGTAACATGCTATAGAAACTGCCTCAGCCCAGAAATCCTTTGCCAACCCTGCATTTGAAATCATACAACGTACTCTTTCCAAAAGAGTTCTGTTTATGCATTCTACAACACCGTTTTGTTGAGGCGTTATTCTTACTGTATGGTGCCGAACAATTCCTTCATTTTTACAAAATTTATCAAATTATTTTTCACAAAATTCCACGCCATTATCTGTCATCAACCACTTTATTTGTCTATTTGTCTATTTCTTAATCAAAACTTTCCACCGTTTGAAAGTTAGATAAACATCACTCTTATTCTTAAGAAAATAGACCCAAACTTTTCTTAAATAATTATCAATGAAAGTCAATAAGTATCTGGCACCACCCTTAGATGGGACACGAGATGAACCCCAAAGATTTAAATGAATATAATCCAAAATACCTTTAGTCTGGTGAATTGCTAATGAGTTGAAGCTGACCCTTTTTTGCTTCCCGAAAATATAGTGCTCACAAAAGTCCAATGCACCTGTATTTTGTCCATCCAGAAGGCCTCTTTTGCTCAACATGCACAGGCCTTTCTCACTCATGTGCCCCAAATGCATATATCACAATTTGGTAATGTCAGAATTAGACAAAGCTGATATAGAAGTTGCAACAAAACCTGTGACAGTAGTTCCTGTAAAGTATACAAACTACCATACCTGCAACCTTTCATAACAACAAGAGCACCTTTACAAATTTTTATAACTCCACATTCAGTTGTATATTTACACCCAAGAGCTTTAAGGGTGCCCAAAGAAATGAGATTCTTTTTCAAATCAGAAACATGTCTAATATCAGTGAGAGTTCTTACAATACTATAATGCATTTTAATTCGAACTGTACCCTTACCCACAACATTACAAATGGCATTATTACCCATCAAAACAACTCCACCGTTATAAGCTTCATAAGTGGAAAACAAATCCCTATTGAGACACATATGGTAAGAATAACCTGAATCTAAAATCCATTCATTTTCAAATTTTGTCCTACTATCAGTCACAAAGAAAATATTTCCTTCACTCTTATCTGCTACAACACTAACTTCAGCAGTATCAATAGATTTTTCTTTATACTTATCCTTATTTTTCAATTTAAAGTATTCAGACTTTACTTGCCTTTTTTTATGACAATAATTGAAAATCAAATTTCTATATCTAGATTTTGATTTACTACTACCACAATTTCTATTTTTGGATCTACTCCTATCTACCATACCTTTAGCCTGAGTTCCACTAATCTCTACAATTAAATCTCTATCAATCATTTCTTTTGATTTCAAAGCAGATTTAATTTCCTGATACGAGATAGTTTCCTTTTCATATATCATAGTATCTCGAAAATGTTTAAAGGATTAGGGAAGGGAACACATAAAATGGTCCTCATCATCTATTTTCACATCAATATTACTTAAATCAATATAATGAGAGAATCAAATGTATTAAGATGTGAAGTAATAGATGTACCTTCAACCATCCGAAGAGTAAACAAAGTTTGTTTCGGGTAGAGCCGATTTTCCACTGTCTTCTTCATATATAAAACCTTCAGCTTTTCCCACATAGCTCTGGTAGAAGTCTCAGCAGCAACTTCTCTTAAAACCTCATTAGAGATATTTAGAATAATACCTGATCTCGCTCTTTTATCCAGGTCTTCAAATGCCGCTACTGTCATCTCTACTGGCTTCTCCTCTATTCCTTTCAAAGTGAGGTTAACCCTGTCTTGAATTAAATGGCTTCCATTTTGAGTTGCCACATGTCGAAGTTGACACCCCGATCGAATTTCTCCACCTTAGTCCTTGTTATCATCATTGCCATAGAATTAAGAGCTAGTAGCTCTGATATCAATTTGTTAGGGATAGGCCCTAGGAACCAACCAAAATTCCAATGGCAAAGCCACACAAGATGATAACAAAAAAATAATCATAACAAAAAATACCGCAGAGAAAACTAACGAGAAAGAAAATAAAAGAGAGAGACACAAGAACTTATGTGATTCGATCTACTGACCTACGTCCACAGGCGGAGGCGGAATAAAATTTCACTATGAAAAAAATAATTTACAAGGTTTTAGGAAAGTATTTCCAAGTTACTAAACACCACTAATATAGAATAAGAGTATGACAAAGAGCAAATGCCTTAATGTCTATTCAAACTCTTATATTGGTGTTTTTGTGTTGTTTGTTTAAAGAACCAAATCAAACCTTTATTTATAAGGCTTCAAAAGAGGTGGATGGCTCTCATCTTTCGATGTGAGATAAAATAACATCCTAACACAAACATTCGGACATATCCAAGTCGGCAACAGTAAAAAGATTCATTAGATGTCGTAGTTTGGTACAATGGATGATTGAGGGGTGGGAGAATTTATCAGGGAAAAAAATCAACAACGGCAAAAATAAGAATTCAGGCAAACATGCATAGCACAGAGTGAAAATGATTTAGGTAAAAGCGGGATGTATTGGTGATACGCTGGTGATGGGTTATGGCAATATTTTAATACTATTATACCCAAAAAATTAAATTATGTAAATATTTTGTACAAATAATTCATTTACTTCAATAAATTTTAGTATTTGAACTGAATACATCTAAAATTAGTAAAAATGAATAAATATTCAAATGAAGTTAAAATAAAAAATGTTTGAAAAAACGTTTGATAAAAATGAATTAAATGGCATATATTGTGTATTATACATGACTAATATAAAAAACTTTTATTGCCATAAATATTTAAAAATAAAAAATAATGATCGACATAAAAATTTTAAAATTATATATTATTATACATAATATAACTTAAATTATAAAAAAAAACTTATCTCGAATAACGCCCCACGCCTTATATCTAATTTATCTTAATATAACAATTAAAAAGAAGTTTTTATATGTCTATCGATCACAAAAATAGAAAAATAATAAATTTAAAAAATAAATATCAGATAAAATATTATTTCTCTGTATAATTAGAATATTTACTTTCAAAGCATCGATTTTATTGCTATCAACCATAAAGTCTAACGTTGCATCTCTTGGACAAGTAATTTCGGGTGCTGTTGTTCTGTCCAAGTACAAGATCAAGCTAGTCATATTTTAGTTATTGAAGAATTAAAAAAAAAAAATCCAACCACAAGTAATCTATATCATATACTTAATTGGGTTAATTGCAAAGGATTCTTAAAAGACGAAAATAGCAAATGTAAATGTCTTCTAATTATATGGCATTTAACAAATGCATTATAATTATTTAGTCCTTTTTTTGGAGGGGGGGGGGACGCCATATATCCAAGCAGAAACTAGTCATTTTTTTAAATATGGCTTTGGTTCTTTGATGGACATGCATGAGTTATTACAAGAAAAGTTATATATAGTGATTGACGAAGAATATATAATAAATACCTATAAACTATAGTTAAGACAAATAGGTAAATGGGATATGTTTAACAAAAACTTTAGACGAAAAATCTCAATTACTTAGTAAGTTTCATAAGATATTATATTATTTAAACAAAATTTAAGGTGAAATTAGTGTAGAATAAAATTGTAATTATATGAAGTTATAAGCATTTTTTGAAGAATGGAATATAATTAAGTTTGTAAATTCGTTCTTATTAAGTATTAAATCAATTATCTTTATATTAAGAATTGGATCTCAAACTTCCCAACCACAATTTTGCGCTCATTTGTTAATTTTTATCTCAATGTTAAGCGTGAGATCACATTTTGATTACTATTTTTCAAAAAAAAAAAAAAAAGAATTCTAACCATCTCTAGGATATGAATTTATCATTTTACACTTTCTACCTTAAGAAAAGTAAAGGATGATTCTAGTTTTATAATAATAAATACTTAATTCCTTTTCTTTAAAAATAGATTAAAAAGTTATCCACAAATCTTAAAAAAAAAAAGAAAAGAATAAAGAATATTTAAAGTTTTCATTAATTTTGCATTACCTTTGAGGTAAGAATGGAAATTAAAATTTTAGAATTAAGTCGACAAATTATATAAAAAATATATTATAGAATTTTTTAAAATTGTTTAGAGGATAAAATATATAATTTAAAAAGATTTTTCTAAATATTTTAATTTTATTAAGATAAAAATAAAATTTTAAAATTTATTCCCGCCCCACTCTGTCACCGTCTCTCCTCTGGACCCATCTCTTCACTTAATTTGGCAGGGGCTCCGTGAGAAAGATCATTATGGCTGTAGTATTACAGTAAATTGTATTAACAATTGTGAGGTTAATGATAATCATTTCACAATTCAATTTGATCATTTGTCAAACTAAGATGGGCCAAATTCTTCTGTTGTTGTTGTTGTTGCGAATTAAAGAACTATAATGCATTTATCAAACGTTTGTGATGAAATTAGAATACATTCATTAAATGCCTCATACATTTGTTATTTTTAATTAGAAAATTTTTTAAAATACTTCCATTTGAAGATAATGCGTCTTTTTTGGTCTGTAACGTATTCCAGGAAGGCGTTCAATCCAATTTAGGATTTTTTTGGTAAAACAAGTCTATTTGAAGTTTTTTTTTTAAAAAAATGTCAAACTGTCTGTGCAAAAGCCCTAATATATTTTATATATGTAATATATATATATATATATATATATATATATATAATTCGTTGCTATTTTATGATTTTTTTTTCAAATTGTATTAATTTTTAAAAAATTAAACTGCAATTAAAATAATCCAAAGCTAAAAATGTAAAATTGGTTTGAGTTAGTGTGAAGTGGTATGATTTGTGCTGTTAGTTTTTTGTAAAAATCCCCGAGTTAAGCTACCATTATTTAGAGGGTTAATTAGTAAAAATACCCTGTATTTTATAGTCATTCTCAATTTGCTACTATTAAAAAATAATAATAATAATAATTCTTCCACTGTACGCCCTTCTTCCTAACCCTGTGATTAGTTTAACAACAAAAAAATTAATTTTTAATAATTTATATAAAATACTAGAATTGCCCTTAACATTATCTCCCTCAAACTAAAATCGTAACATCATTTGCCTATAAAACGCTAGTCGCCGCCGCCGTTGACGCCATCTTCATTTTCCTTACCCCTTCGCCGTCACTGTCGTTGCCCTTCTTCTTCCTACAACCTTGTCTCCGTCACTCCTTTCCCTTCTCTCTGATTGTGTCGCTTAATCCTTCACTTTCCACTTCTTCTTTCCTCCGTTACCACCACCCTTTTTATCTTCCCCACTCCTTACACTCTCTCTTCCTCACCGCCCCTTAATTCCCCTTCTCTTCTTCTTCTTTTTCTTTCTACCCTCTCTACCGCAACCCCACGATTCCACCTCTCCTCCTCCACCTTTGCTTTCTTCTTCCTTTGCCCATCACTTCTTCTTTCCTCTCTCTTTGCCTTGATCTTGCCGCCATTTAATTGATTCCCCTGTCTTCTTCTTTTCATTGCACTCCCTTTGCCGACCCTCGATTCCACTCCATTGGCAACCACCTCTCCCCTGCTTTTTCTTTCTCTTACCAACACTTCTTCTTTCCTCCGTCATTCATTGATTCCCGTCCCTTCTTTTTCTTTTCACTCCTTTTGCTACCTCTTGATTCCATTGCCACTGCTTTCTGATAGATAGTTTGTTCAATCATATCCCATATTAAAAAAAGAAAGATTTTGAAACTCTTTATTAATAGTTATGCTTAAGAAGTAATATCTAAAGTGCTCTTAATGGACATAGACTTGATCTTTGGTTAGTCCATTTTATAATTTTATATATATATATTAAAAAGGCACTTGGGGCAACTTGGGCTTGTTTTGTTTATAAAAAAAAAGTTTTTTTTATATATTTTTTTCGAATTAATATTTCTTAAAGGATATAATTTTTCTTAAGAGATATAACTTTCAGATAAAAACTCTTTCAAATGGTTGTTACTTCTCAGTTGGTAACCATTAAGGAGTTATAAAAATTGCAGAAGTTTTACAGATTTAAATCTGGTTTTTCTATTTTCTACTTAGATTTCTCATGAAACTTTGTTATATGTTGTGGTAACTTATTTTGATAAGTAAGACAATATTACACTCAAGATAGTGTAATCACACCTCAAAGTTTGTTCTTTCTTTATTTTTCTAACAATTTGAGTGTAATATTGTCTTTCCATGGTATTGATGAATGCTGCAAAGATGAAATTGTTAACACAACAAGATGCTATCAAATTGAATCAATTCGATGAAACGAACTTTACAAGATGGAAAGACAAGATGAGATTTCTTCTAACCACACAGAAAGTTCTCTATATTCTTAATCCGTCCCTGGAGGCTCTTCCTGCACCAACACCGGAAGACAGTGATGGATTGAAGGCTGAACGGAAGAAACGTGAAGATGATCAATTAATGTGTCGTGAACTTATTCTAAATTCTCTGACAGATCATCTGTATGATCTCTATGCTGCACTCCAAAGGACATCTGGATTGCTTTGGAGACTAAATATTAGAATGAAAAGAAAAGTACGGACAAATTTCGTACTTTAAATTATTTTGATTTCAAAATGACTGGTGACAAGCCAGTCATGGATCAAGTCCATGAACTTCAAATTTTAGTTTCTAGATTAAAGGATTTGGAACTTTGTATTCTTGATGCACTACAAATTGGTGCAATTCTGTCCAAATTACCTCCCTCTTAGAACAGCTACAGAAAGAAGATTCTGTTGCAACCAGAGAGTTTGACTCTCGAACAATTTTAGACTCATCTACAGATTGAGTGTGAAAATCGTATCAGAGAAGAGAAATTGCAGAAAAATGTTATTGAAAGTTCCAATATGAAATTGCAAGTAAATGCTGTGGGAGCAAAATCTAGAAACAAATTTCAGAAACATCTTAAGATCAAAACCAAGCCATTCAAGAAGAATAACAGCAAAAGGAACCAGACGTGTTTCCATTGTAGAAAGAAAGGTCACTACATTAAAGAATATAGGTTCAAGAAGAGTGAAGAAAGGAAAGTAGATACCAGTGCTAATACTAATACTGGTGTTACCAAAGAGGCAAACTTCATTACTGAAGATAGTTTGGTAGCCATGGTTACTGAAATAAATTCAGTTGCTTTCACTTGTTCTTCTGAGTTTTTCCTTGATTCTGATGCAACCATTCATGCGTGCAACAATAAAGATCTGTTCAGTACTTATATTAAAGATGATGCTGAGGTCTTTATGGGTAATCAAGCACCAGTTCATGTGTTTGGTAAAGGAACTGTTGTTCTAAAATTCACTTCGGGACAAAAGCTTACTTTGGTGAATGTTTTTCATGTTCCTGATGTTAAAAGGAATCTAGTTTCCGCTAGTTTGCTGAACAAACGAGGCTTTAAAATTGTAGTAAAATTTGATAAGGTTGTAATTACCAAGAATGGTGTGTTTGTAGGAAAAGGTTACACTTTTGATGGCTTGTTCAAGTTAAGCATTAATGAAATCAATGTTGGTTCTGCTTATATTATTGAGTCTTCTGATCTTTGGCATGCTCAATTAGGACATTTAAATTATTCTACTTTGAAATACATGTCTAATCATGATTATATTTCTTGTAAGTTCTTTAGACAAATGTGAAATATGTGCACAAGCTAAAATTACTAGGAAACCATTTCCTAAAGCAAAACATATGCATAAAATGTTAGATTTGATTCATTCAGATATTTGTGAATTAAATGAAAAATTAACTAAAGGTGGTAAAAGATACTTGATTACTTTTATAGACGATTGTTCCCGTTATGCACATGTTTATTTGTTAAGAACTAAAGATGAAGCACTTAGTGTTTTTAAAGAATTTAAGGCTAAGGTAGAGAATCAAAAGGAACAAAAAATTAAAATGTTAAGAAGTGATAGAGGAAGAGAATACTTTTCTGGTGAATTTGATAAGTTTTGTGAAGATCATGGTATAATTCACCAAAGAACAACTCCTTTTACACCCCAACAAAATGGATTGGCTAAAAGGAAAAATAGAACACTAGTTGACATGGTAAATGTAATGATATTAAATGCTAAATTACCATTCAACTTATGGGGAGAAGTAGTACTTACTGCATGCTATATTCTCAATAGAATTCCTTCAAAGAAGACTCATATTTCTCCATATGAAGTTTGGAATGGAAGGAAGCCAAATTTAAAGTATTTGAAAGTGCGGGGGTGTATAGCATACTATCGACTTCCTAATTTTCAAAGACAAAAACTTGGTGAAAGAGGTATAAAATCTATTTTTGTCGGTTATGCCCAAAGTTCAAAAGCATATCGTTTACTTGATTTAGAATCTAATGTTATTGTAGAGTCTATTCATGTAGAATTCTTTGAAAACATCTTTGTACGTGATAATATGTTACATGATCATATAGAAGAGCAAAATAAATTAGATTCGAATTCTAATAAAAGAAAAGAATTTGATGAACCATCTGAACCAAGGAGAAGTCAAAGGTAAAGGAAAATTAAACATCTTGATCCTAATTTTGTATCTCCTGATCATATTACTTTCCTAGTTGAAGGAAGTAGAGAAAAAAATTATAAGGCTAATGGAAATATCAAATGTTGATGATGAACCAAAAACATTTAAGGAAGCTTTAGCTTCTAGAGATGCTGCTTTTTGGCAAAAAGTTATAAATGATGAAATGGATTCAATTATGGCAAATAATACATGGGTTCTAGTTGACTTACCTCCCAGTTCAAACCCCATTAAATATAAATGGGTTTTTAGAAAGAAATATAATTTAGATAGTACTTTACAAACCTTTAAAACTAGGTTAGTAGCTAAAGGATTTACACAGAAAAAAAGACTAGATTATTTTGATACATATGCACCTGTAGCAAGAATAATTTCTATTAGAGTTTTATTTGCCTTACCTTCTATTTATAAATTATGTGTTCACCAAATGGATGTCAAAACTGCTTTTTTAAATGGAGATTTGAAAGAAGAAATTTACATGGAACAACCAGAAGATTTTGTACTTCCCGGTAATGAAAATAAAGTATGTAAACTTATAAAATCTTTATATGGTCTCAAACAAGCTCCAAAACAATGGCATGAAACGTTTGATTCAAAAATTTTATCTTATGGTTTTAGACATAATACTGCTGATAAATGCATCTATTCTAATTTTACTAGTGATTATGGAGTAATTATATGTCTCTATGTAGATGATGTGCTTATTTTTTGTACAAATATTCTTGGTAAAAATAAAACGAAAAAGCTTCTTACTTCTACCTTTAAGATGAAAGATCTTAAAGAAGTAGATACAATTTTGGGAACTAAAGTTACCAAATATAATAATGGATTTATGTTAAGTCAAACTCACTATATAGAGAAGCTCTTGATCTTAAATATTAAAGAATATAATAGTCCATATGATTCTAGTGTTAAACTAGTAAAAAATGATGCTAGATCAATAGAAAAATTGAAGTATGCTAGTGTTATAGGAAGCTTGATGTATGCTATGTGTTGCACAAGGCCTGATATAGCCTTTATAGTGAGTAAATTATCCTGATTTACAAGCAATCTAAGTGTAGCTCATTGGGAAGCGGTTGAAAGAGTACTTGGTTATCTTAAAAAAATCGTAAAATTACAATTGTGTTATTCTAATTTTCCTGCTGTACTAGAAGGCTATTCTGATGCTAGTTGGATTGCAAAAGTTGGTGATATATTATCAACCTCGGGTTGGATATTTACCATAACGGGTAGTGCTGTTAGTTGGGTATCTAAGAAACAAACGTGTCTTGCTCATTCAACTATAGAAGTTGAATTCATAGCTTTGGCTTCAGCAGATAAAGAGGCTGAATGGTTAAGAAATATGTTATTTAAAGTTGACTTATGGCTACAGCCTGTACCACCCATTACTATATACTGTGATAGTGAGGTTACAATGTCATATGCCTTTAGTAATATAGATAATGGAAAATCAAGACATATAAGTCTACGTCACAGTTATATTAGATAATTAATATCTAATGGTATTATTACTGTCTCCTATGTGAAGTTGCAGCAAATTTATCGGATCTGCTTACTAAGGCTTTACCAAGAGATAAAGTCTGGGAGACTACTTATATTATAGGACTAAAATATAATCCTTTAGACACCAATAATGGTAACCCAACTTCACTTAATCAAATTGATTATTGGTTGAAGTTTAATGGGTAATAACAAGTTGTTGTTATGTGTCTTATTAGATCACTAAATCAAGTTCCATACAAAAGGTGATGGTTGTTAGTGATGATTAGTAGAGAGGATAAGTTTATACTCTTAATGGAGTTTTTCTGTCTATAAATGAATCCTGCCTATATGAATATGAAGTGGTGCCGCTTCAACAAGAGTTTAAAAGGATTTATTCTTGTAAATATTCATAGAAAATGGATTGCTAGCACAAGGCCATTCATAGTGCTAGAAGTTAAACGAGAAATTTAATAGAAGAACTTAAATGTAATGTGTATGAAATGTCCGATCCTAACAAAAAAGAGTCATGGTTTAATCTTATGACACCATGTACTTCGTTAGTATCCTGAGATATTTATATACTAATTGAAAGTTTAATCTTTTAGATATTTTCTTGTATGCATTATGTTTATTTTGAAAAGTAATTACCTGTGTTAATAAACTAGTGGGGGAATAATAAATAGTTTGTTCAATCATATCCCACATTGGAAAAAGAAAGGTCTTGAAGCTCTTTATTAGTAGTTGTGCTTAAGAAATAGTATCTAAAGTGCTCTTAATGGACATGGGCTTGATCCTTTGGTTAGTCCATTTTATAATTTTATATATATATATATATTAAAAGGGCACTTGGGCACTTGGCGCAACTTGGGCTTGTTTAAAAAAAAAAAAACTTTCTTTTTATATATGTTTTCCGAATTAATATTTCTTAAGGGATATAACTTTCGGATAAAAACTCTTTCAAAGGGTTGTTACTTCTCAGTTGGTAATCATTAAGGAGTTATAAAAGCTGCAGAGGCTTTACAGGTTTAAATTTGGTTTTTCTATTTTCTACTTAGATTTCTCACGAAACTTTATTGTATCTTGGGGTAACTTGTTTTGATAAATAAGATAATATTACACTCAAGATAGTATAATCGCGCTTCAAAATTTGTTCTTTCTTTATTTTTCTAACGCTTTCATCTTCCCTAACCCTATACGATCTCTCCTTTTTTACTCTGTGATTATTTCACACATGTTTTTTTTTTTTGGGGTAATTGATCAGAATTCGTTGTCTTCAATTGGCCCAACAGGTGGATTTAGGTCTAAAGTGGCTTGGACGCCATCCGTGAAAATGTCCTAATTAAAATAGCACACACTTTCACAAATAGTCCTACCTGCCTTCCCCGTTATTCCTTCCGTTTTTCACCTTCGCACGCCATATTCGAACTTCTCCAGCCGTTTTTCCTCTGATTTCTTCACCGTTCACCTGCTTTACACTTCAATCTTAACTTCCTTTATATCTTTTCTTGTTTTTCTTTATTTTTTAGCATTTCTTTATTTTCTTTTTGGGCTCTTATTTTTTTAGATTTTTGGGTTCCAAACGCGGAAAGAATTCGAAATTTCCACTCCACTTCCACAAAGGGATTTTGCTAGGATTGGAACTACCTTTGCCACTGTAAGAACGGCGGGGAAGTTCAGATATGCCGCACAAAAGTGAAAAATAGAAGGATCGTCTGGGAGAGGTGCTTTGCGGATAGGACACTATCCGTGAAAGCTTAACATTTTAGTTAGGATGCTTTCATAAATGTTCAGGTCACTTTAGGCCTAAACACATTGGTTGAGCCAATTGAAGACGTATGGCCTCAAATGGAGCCATTGTGATCAATGACCGTGTTTTTTTTTTTTTTCATTTTAATCCTCTCTTTTTATGTTCAGACCCTTATCTTAGGATTAGTTTGCGAGTTTAAGAAAGAAAAGTAAAGAAAAAATATTAATGAGAAGAGAAGAAAAAAGAAAAGAAGAGATTGTTATGTTATTTAGGAGTTTAAATAAAAGAAATGATTTTATTCTCTCGTATTTGGGAGTTAGGAAAGAAAGAAAGATAAACTCCAATTTATTAGAATAATTTATATATTTATTCTTAAATTTATAATAAAAAATAAATATTTGAGGATAATTTAGTTATTTCATTTTTTCGTTTATATTGACTTTGGTCAATCTTTCTACTTCTTTCCATATATAGAGAGAAAGAAATGGAGAGAAGAGAATGGTTGTTTATCCCTTCCTTTCTCTTCTCTTCTCTTCTCTCTATTTAAAACTCCCAAATAAAAAAATAATTCTCTCATCTTCTCAAATCTCTTCTTTACTCTCCAAATCTCTCCATCCAAACTAACCCTTATAGTCGAGACAACTGATTGAACAAGTACGCATCCTGCCTTTGCCGCTCTTGCTCGAGCCGATTGTCTGGATTCTGTTCTTATTCGTAGTGGGCTTTGGACTGACCATGATGAAGGAAGACAATATCGATTCCAAGGGCCATTTTTTTAAAATAAAAAAATTGGTGGTAAAAAGTGAAAAAATTGAAGGGCATTTGAGGTATTTCACAATATCCATTTGTTACCGTCTAAGAATATACTTGATTGGGGTATACTTGGCTTGATATACTTGGTAAGGTAAGAATTGAATTAGGATGAATTTGTTAAAATTTAATAAAATATTATTAAATATAAAATAAATATGATATTTAATTATTAATAAGAAAAAATATAATGTGTTATAAATAAATTATTTAAATTAATATTTTGATTTGAATGGGGAAGAATTTTTTTTAAATTATAATCTAAATCTAGACTGTTTAAAGTAATTTTTGTTATAGGTTATAAATTGAGAATCTCTATAATGTATATGATGTTTTTGATAATTAACCCTTATTTAGAAAGTAACAAAAGGAAGTTATTAAAATTTTAGTGAATAAAATTAATAATATGTAAAGTTGAGGGGCAAACTACTGTGGGTTTGACAACTTAGCATAATTAGGTGAATAGTTAATTTTTTTGTTGACTTCTTCGTTGTTTTGCCAGAGAAGTATTTGTGAAGTATTTTGTAGTATGGCTTTAGGTTTTTTCTTATGTTTATTAACTAGGTATAGATCTTAGTTTTAGAGTTTTGGGTTTATTCTATAAGTTTCGTTTGATTCTTATTGTCTTGAGAAGAGATTTTTTATGATAAAGAAGTGGATTATTTATAGGATGTTCGGTTCCTCAGTTTCATTTCTTCTGAGTTAGTGCTATATCGATTTCATTAATTTGGCCAGGAATTCAAAGCAATTCAATTTGTGTCTTTTTTATTTCTGGGTTTCATGTGATTGAAGATGCAATTTAATTGTTGGGCTCTGATCTATAGGTTTTACTCACTGTCTGCGTAAAGGGGGTTAGTTTGTTGGTTCCGATGCAGCGGTAAAGGATGTTGGTTTTTGGTGCTTCGAATTCATTGCCCAGTTTCATTTCTGCGTTATTGAAATTGACCTACAAGTGCAATAGTTAGGCATTCATTTTGTGTCTTTTGTATTTATGGGTTTCATGTTTCTGAACTATTATCATTTCTCAGTGTGTGCGTAGAGAGGGTTATTTTTCTTGGTTTCGTTGCAGCGGTGAAGTCTCTTGGTTTTTGTACTTAGAAATCATTGACCAACATTAGATTTGATTTGGTGTCTCTTGGTTTCTTGAGTAATTTGCTTGTTTTTTCATTTAAAGAATAAGAATTGGTTTTTCCCCTGTATGTTTAATTTCGTCATGTGTGAAATTTCAGAAATTTTCTTGGTATTGTGAAATGGATTGATTGTGGCATATCAAACATTTTCTGCCAGATGTTTATATATAATGGTTCTTTCTTTGGGTTGTCAAGTACTTTCTTTTTTCTGCTTTGGAGTTATAAAACAAGATGAGTGGTAGTAAAATGAATTTTGTGATGTTCAAGGACATTGGTCGGCAACATCAAAAGAATCAAATTCGATTTCGGGTAGATAGGATATGGGAAGCGTTTAATGCACAAAAAGGGGGGCGAATTTATGAGTATAGAATTTCTCGCAATTGACGAGCAGGTAATGTTTAATCCATCTATTGTGTTGTTCAATTCTTTTTTCTTTTTCCTGTTTGTATCAGTATGGACCAATATGTTCTTTGTGCAGGAAACTGTTATGCATATGATCATTAGGAGCAAGATTGCAGATGAATTATGTGGTGCAATTGAAGAGGGAAAGTATTATGTCTTAAAAAATTTCTGTGTGCTGAAATATAAAGCTAAGTATAAAATGTGTGAGCAAAAATTTTTTATACAATTCCATTCTGGAACCATTTTAGATGAAATGATTGATAAACTTCCTAGAATTCCAAGGCATAAATTTATGCTCATTCCTTTTGACCAACATGAAAAATGTGCTGATCAAGGTGGATTTTTAATTGGTAAGTGTTCTTTTGTGTGAAGTTTGAAATTTGCCATGTACAGGAATCGTTCAATATTATTTTTTGCTATGTTGATATAGCAGGCCGTCTATGTGGATTATCTGAGAAAATTGAAAAACAAGGACAGACACAAAGAATTGGAATGCAGTATGTTGATTTAGAAGATTTACAGTTAAGTTTTTAATATGCTTCTATACATGATCCAGTAATGGCTATCAATTGAAGCAAGAGTACTAGATCATATGCTTATACTTGATACTCAAGCTGATAGGACAATTGAACTTGATGGGCAATGATCAATTCAACTAAGAGTACTGGATTATGTGCTTATATTTACTACTCAATTTGATAGGCATTGAACAAGCAAAGTTTTGAACATGGATCTATATATGTTTTTATTTTAGGCAACGAAAAGTCCGTGTTACACTGTGGGATTCATTTGCTAAGATATTGAATTGTGCTAAATTAGATGTAACAAAGGAACTATATTTAGTCATTATCACGTCCACAATCATGCGACGTTTCCAGGGTAATAGCCTATTGAGTTGCTTTGATTTATTGAATTGTGGTGAAATTTGACATTGAATCATTTCTGTAGGCCGTATTTCTGTAACATCAAGCAGTGCAACAAAGATTTTTGTTAACCTCGATTATCCTGATGTAAAGTTGATGCGCCAAAGGTATGTAATGTTAAAATTTGATACCAGAGAACTGCAATATTTAAGTAATTAACGAAGGCTTTGTATTGACAGTTGAGGGTCTTGCTCAAAAACGATTGAGCTGCTAAGACAGTCAATCTGTGAACACAGAAATCAATCTGGAAAGGAAATCACTCAGTCAATTGATTAAGTTGCTAATAATATCTTGAGAAATTTTGTATCTGTTATATATCTATACACATGTTTCACTCAAATATACTTGAGGAAAGCAAAAAAAAAGACAGTTATTTGATATAGTTGAACAAGTAGATGTCTTTGGAGTTTCCAATTTCTACAAATATATCAAGAAGTACAGGTTCCAGATGTGGAAATCATCATATTTGCAAGATTCTTCAAGATTTTTGATGTTATTCTCTCAGCATTTATATTGAAACTGCTTTTTGTAATGTTGTTCTGTGCTGAAATTTATT
This sequence comes from Voacanga thouarsii, assembly GCA_026120185.1. Taxonomy (NCBI): domain Eukaryota; kingdom Viridiplantae; phylum Streptophyta; class Magnoliopsida; order Gentianales; family Apocynaceae; genus Voacanga; species Voacanga thouarsii. Next base: position 3,863,736 of record JANUWF010001921.1, read on the forward strand.
AAAACTGCCTTTTATTGGTGCAGCTTTAGTCGTAGCGATGTGATTCCTATGCAACAAATCCAAGTGATGAACAATGTCATAAGTAGTGAAGGGATAGAGTCGAATAAGAAGAGTATCAGTTATATCAACTTGCTACTGGAACAACCTAAAGAAATGGTAACAACTATATATATTTTCCCTTCATGGAGAAAAAAAAAAAAAAAGAGTGAGAGGGATGGACTGGGAGCTTTGATTGTGGACTGCTGTACCAATTGATTACAACTTTTGTTATTTTTAATTACAAATATGATCATTATATGTGTTTTCTATACAAGAAAAGTCTTTTTATTGCTACGGAACAATTTCTTCAATTGATGAAACATGTGGATGGCGTTTTAATTCTTGCTCAAAATGCCATCGCAAGCTCAAATTTGTGGATGACGAGTTTTTCTGCGATATGTGTCATCGGGTAGAGAAATCACCTTTAATAAGGTACTAAGAATTTTCAAGAAGATACAATATATTTAAAAATTGATTTGCTTTGAATTTTTTTGAAGTTTTGAAAATGGTTGTATTTGGTGAAGGTATCGTGTTGAAATGGAAGTTATTGATCATACTGGAAAGGCAAGATTCACAATGTTTGATAAGGATGTTGAAAAATTAACCAATATTGTTGCATCAGAACTTGTTGAAAAAGAAATAGATGTAAGTTAATATTGTTGTTTTGAGAAATTATGATGGCCATAATTTGCAGATTTTGCTATAATTTAACATTGTTGTGATTTGAATATAGGATGATACGGGAAAACCTCTTCCTCAAGTTATTGAACGCATTATTGATGGTTCATATGTTTTCCAAGCAAAAGTGAATATGTTCAACTTGGGAACATAAAATGAGGATTTTACAGTCATAAGATTGTACTTACCATGTGAAATAAAGAGTCTAAGAAAGGAAAAGGTAAAGGACTGTATTTGAGCATAAATTATTCAATCTTTATACCCTACTCTTCTCATGTATATTCTGAACTCTTCAAATGGCATAATTACAGGAAGGAATTGAATAAGGCAATGCTATTGATACTGCAGATGATATTGTATCTATAACACCTCCAATGAAAGACAAAGTAACACAGAAAAATTCAAATTCTGAAGGTGATGGAGAAGGAAATGCAATGGATAAGAGAAGCTCTTCAAAAAAAATAAGAATTGACTGATGTTGATTTGTTAGATTATTCTTAGTTGAACAAAACAGAACTGATATGTTCATGCTTTTGATAATTCCAGATTGTGGTTTTTGCCATCCAGTTGTTTTAGAATCAATTCTCCAATTGAATTGCATTTTATAATACTCCACAAAATATATTGGTATGACAATGGCATTCATTTTGCGCATGATCAATTATTGTTTGATAGTGAGTTTCATATATAGCTCTACTAATATTATTTCTGAAAAGCTATATTTTCATTCTGCATATCCATATGGTTGGTGATTAGTAACATGAGGGTGCTTCCTCCTTAGGTGTCTATCAACTTCCTACTTCAGTTCTCCTCTTGCTAAGTCAGTCTTCTTTTTTCGTATCATGTGTGCATTTCTCGGTCCAGCTCATCTTCCCCTGGCTGTTGTATAGAGCAGAAAAGTGTTTCCCACTTTAGGTGCACCCTGAGATATGAGAAGGACTAATGGTCTATTCACGTTGTGCATTTCCATATCAATGCTAATTAACAACATGACAGTGATTAGTAGAAGTTTTGTATTGCTGATTTTGAAAGTGTGACATCACTGCCTTAGTTTAGTTTTTAAGGATTTCAAATTGACAGAGGCTTTTTGTGTTTCATTAATTATTTTTTGAAAGTCAGTTAAATATATTGCTCTATTAATATTGTTTCTGAAAAGCTATATTGGCATTCTGCATATTCATATGGTTGGTGCTCAGTAACATGAGGGTGCTTAGTAGAAGATTTCTATTGCTCATGTTGAAACTATAACATTAACAATCAGGGAAATGCTAAGACAGAGGAAAGAAAATTCCCAAAATAATAAGTCATAGTGTCCTCATACTGCTGATATTCAGATTGTTGATGGTAATGGTACATATTGTCATTTATTATAGTTTCTTAAATTGATAGGACAATTGAACTTCATAGACAATGATAGAAATCTCTATGATGTCTATTTAAGAGTAGACAGTATTTGTTTAGTAAACTCTATTTAAGTTTATAATTTTACACAGCAAAAATTGAAAATACAAAAATGTAATTCCAGAAAACTATTTTCCTAAAAAATACTTCTACAGGAAACTCTATTTCCACTCCTCCGCTTCTGTATGGTTTTTGTTGTCACAAAGATAAAGAGATGCATTAATTGGCCCAAACAGCTCAATGTCAATAGTCACTTTTTCCTCTTTCCCATCTTTTGTAACGATGGTGCCAGTATAAAGCACAACATCATTATGCGGCCACTTTGTTTTAGTGTTTGAGTGTTGAGGAAATGTTATAGTTGCAACCACATATGGACAATTCACCCTACTCTTAATGTTAAATGCAGCATCTACTTCATCTCCAAGCACCTTAGTGACTTGCAAAATTTCATAACGTGGAGACTTTACAACTCTAATCTGAAAAAAAACAGAAGAATAATTAAAAACAACTACCATCTGCAAATTCGGATCGTTTAACACTAACAAAGTCAAGGAAAATAAGAAGTGACATCATTTAGCTTCTAATGAAATAAAAAGAGTGCTAGGTAATCACTATGTTTCCTTTTGGAAATGCTAATTGGAGAAAGCCGTTTTGCAAAGTCAGTTATAAGCATCATATATAGCCAAAGAAAGCAAAGTTGGTGTTTTACTCATATCACTAGAAGCAGTGACAAGTAAAACTACAATATAACTATCTTGGAAAGGAAAATTAGAATGTTCGACCACTACTCTCTCTACTTAATTTTACTTAGCAACGAGTCATATTTTATTAACAAAAAAATAAAGGCACCAAAAATGAAGAAAGCCATGTGAAATTGATGCAACGTATAACAAAATTAATGCAAAGACATTAATTGTTTTTGGGGCGTCAAATTATCTATAGAGTTAAGCTATTAATTTTCATAATTTAATAATGCAAAATCTATTTATTACCATCAAAACACTTCTACTTACTTCTACTTTTTACCACCAATCTCTATACCAATGTAAAATTACTGTTTTAAAAAATGAAAAGACCTTCACATATTCAATACTGAAGAGCATTAACAGTACTTAAATTTAACAAAACATTAAAATTTAAGCAAAAAACAATGTTTTAACTATTTATTAAAGATACAAACACTTTTCAAATTCTCCAATACATTAAAAAAAATTAAATGTTCTGTTTATTAAAACTAAACAACTTTTTAGATCTCCAAAAAAATTCTTTTAAATACATAACAAATTGCTTCGTAAAATTAAACGATACCTTTGAACTTATTGTACAGTATACTTATATAATATTGCTAGATGAATTGACTTTATAGACGAAGGTGAAATACATACACAACAATTTTACAACAAACTCCCAGAATACATCAACATCTTTGCGAAACATGAATTCAGGTACAAACAAATATTATTTTTTAATTATAGTGACTGTCTTAATAAATATTTGTTAAACTAAATATTTTTTGTTTGAAATTGTTTGGTTGTAGAATTTAGTGGTTCAAAACAGGCCCGGTTAAACAGAAGAAATACTCTTAGATATCAAAGATAATTAAAAATCCAGACTGCTGCAAAGCAAGCACGGTTACGCAGGAGAAACATTCTGAAACAACAAAGAGAATTGAAATTACAAACATTTGCCCCGCATTCACAACAACAGAACCCTACAGGCCACCTAAATATCACATAAAAAACAAATCAGAATAAGAAAAGAAAAGGAAATGAACAACAGGAAAACAGAGAAGATGCCAATTCAACTTCTTGGAGTCATAAAAAGCAAAAGACAAAGCTTCTTGTAGAAGGTAATTTTAAACTCTTTTTAGTTCATTAAATTCTTAATTAACATATAAATTTACTATTTTTGTAAAAGATACAATGTTTGTGATGTCACGGTATGAGGATCCAAATTACACCTGTAAACATTGTGGTGCTATTTTCTGGTATGAGGAAAGGCTGAAAAGCCAAAAGGATTACCTATATCCAAAGTTTACAATATGCTGCAGGCACGGTAAAGTTAAACTCCCAGTCAGCAAGGAATGGCCTGAACCACTGAAAAGTTTGCTTCTTTGGAATAATAACACCACCAATCACAAGTTCTTTGAGAATATTCAAGCTTATAATTCAATGTTTGCCATGACTTCAACTGGTGGTTATATTGATCAAAGTATCAATACAAAATTCAGTCCACATATATATTGAATTTGTGGCTAAAATCACCATCGAATTGGCACGCTTCTTCCTGAGATAGGGAAAAACCAAGTTTTTGTCAATTATATGTCCACGACACTGATAATGAGGTTCAAAATCGCTTAGATGCTGTTAATTAGAAACACTGTAATGATGCATTGGACAGGCAACTTATTAACTCTTTCATTCAGATGTTTGATCATAATAACAGATTGACGCAAGCATTTTGGATGGCAAGAGAACGATTCAAGGATTCTTATATTGAAAACTTGACATTAAAAATAAGAGGTCAATTTTCAAAGAAGAAGAGAGAATATAATTAGATTCAATGCAATGAAGTTGTAGGTTTGATAATAGGATATTTTGAACATAAGTCTTTGGATCGAGATATTATTGTTCAAGGAAGAAATGGTTCATTAAAAAGAATCAGCTATTTGCACCCTTCATTTATGGCTTTGTAGTATCCATTGTTATTTCTATATGGAAAAGATGGTTTTCATACAGAAATCAAATATGCAGAAAAGAGACAGAAGAATCGTACAAAAAGGAAGTTTGTAACAATGAATGAGTTTTATTCTTGTGTTATCCAAGACAGAGTGGATGTACAATGTAATGTTACACTAGCAGGTCGACTTTTCCAACAATTTGTAGTGGATTGTTATACTGCGATTTTGCAACAAAGATTGGACTGGATCAGAAGAAATCAAGGAAAATTGAGAAGTGATCTCTATCAGAATATACAAGATGCAGTAGAGAAAGGTGATATTGATTCAACGAAAATTGGAAAGCGAATAATTCTGCCATCAACATTCACAGGGAGTCCACACTACATGATTTAGAATTACCAAGATGCAAAGGCAATTTGCAAAACATATGGAAACCCAGATTTGTTTATTACATTTACAGCTAATCTAAATTGGCATGAAATTCAATCTTATTTGAGCCAAAAAGGAGATCAAAAGGCTGAAAATCGTCTAGATATTGAATCACGGATTTTCAAGATGAAACTAAATGAAATGATCAAGGATATCATGAAGAAGAAAATTTTTGGCCAAGTTCAAGCAGGTTTGTAGTATTTTTGAACTTCATTCAAAGTTAATAAATTTTGTTACAATTTTATTCAATCTATTTTAACTAAGAATGTTTTTTTATACCACTATAGTTGTATACACAATTGAATTCCAAAAGAGAGGATTACCACACTCTCATATGCTGCTTTGGTTAGACAAAACAGTGAAGAGAAATAACAAAGAGGATATAGATAAGATCATCAGTGCAGAAATACTTGATCCAATCACTGATCCTCATTGTTATGAAGTAGTCTCAAATTTCATGATGCGTGACCCATGTGGTTTAGCAAATCCAAATTCACCATGCATGAGTAATGGTATGTTTTATTTGTTTCTTGATTATGAAAAAAATACAACATTTTGTTAAGTATCAAATATTGTTTGATGAAATAAAAATAATTTTACAGATACATGTTCAAAGCACTTTCCAAAAGATTTCCAGTGTGAAACAAGCATTGACAGTAATGGTTATTACTTATACAAACGAATATGCAATAATAAATTTGTGGGAAAACGAGGAATTAAATTGGACGATAGGTATGTTGTCCTTTACAACAGATTTTTATTACTGAAGTATCAAAGCCATATCAATGTTGAAGCTTGCAATCAATCAAAAGCAATTAAGTATCTGTTCAAGTACATTACCAAAGGGTTTGATTGAATTGAAGCTATGATTGTAACTAATCCATCAAATCCCTCAGTAATTGAAAACAATTCAGAAGTACCAAAGGATGAAATCAGAGCATTTTTGGATTGTCGGTATTTATCTCCGTGTGAAGCTTGTTGGCGAATTTTTGATTTTGATATACATTTTAGAATACCAGCAGTAGAAAGACTATGTGTACATCCAGATGGTGAGCAACTCCTCATATTCAAAGATGATGATCTATTGCCACACATTCTTAATAGAGAAAATACTGGGAAAACTATGCTGACTGAATGGTTCCAAAAAAATGCTACTGATGTTGAAGTAAGACAGTTGGCTTATGTAGAATTCCCAAGCATATACACGTGGAATAGACAAGAGAAATCATGGAAAAAAAGAAAAACAAAGAGATGCATTGGAAGAATTACGTATGTGCCTCCAAGTTGTGGTGAAAGGTATTTTCTGCGAATGTTACTTAATGTTGTAAAAGGTTCTACATCATTTGAAAACATCCGCACAATAAATAGTGTCACATATACATCATTTAAGGATGCCTGTTATTGTCTAGGTCTACTACAAGATGATAAAGAGTGGAACGATGCAATTGAAGAAGCAGCACATTAGGTTACAGGAAGTAAGCTTGGAGAATTGTTTGTTTTGATACTTATATTCTGTGAAGATTCAAATATAGGACAATTCTGGGAAAAGAATTGGTCAAAAAAAGGTGACGATATACTACACAAGCAACGAAAGATGTTAAAGTCACCAACATTGAGGCATAGTGAAGAACAGCTGAAAAATTTCACTCTTTGCAATATTCAAAAAATGTTACTTGGATATGACAAATCATTGAATGACTTTCAGGGGTTACCAATGATCAATGAAGGAATGGTGCATGATTTTAACAAGAAATTACTGAGGGAAGAAATTTCATTTGATATAAATGAGCTATAAGAAGAACATCACAGTATGTTTCATCAGCTTAATGTTGAACAAATAAGGGTTTATGAAAAAGTGGTGAATGCAGTCATAAAGAATGAGTCTAGGGTGTTTTTTCTTTATGGATATGGTGGAACAGGAAAAACATTTCTCTACAAAACAATCATTACAAGGCTAAGGTCAGAATAAAAAATTGTCTTAGCTGTTGCATCATCAGGTAAAACAAAAGACCATCCTATTCCATTAAATTCACATTCCTACTGTATAATAATTTATTCTGTCTTGATAAATAACAGGAATAGCAGCTCTTTTGTTACCTGGTGGAAGAACAGCTCATAGCAAATTCAAAATCCCATTAAAGTGCAGCAGAGATAGTACATGTTTAATAAAACAAGGAACTCAATTGGCAGAATTGATACAGAGATGCTCATTGATTATATGGGATGAAGCACCAATGAATGATAAAAATGTTTTTGAAACAGTAGACATGACAATGAAGGATATACTCAGTGGATCCTTAGGTTTCAAAGAAGAACATTCTTTTGGTGGCAAAACAGTTTTACTTGGAGGTGATTTTAGATAAATACCCCCAGTAATCCCAAAAGGTACAAGGTCAGAAATTGTAAGCTCAGCAATAAACAATTCAGAGATTTGGAGTAACTGTGAGGTAAATTTAGCATTACAAATTAAATTAGTACATATATTTACTTTATTACACTTAATATTTTGTTATTTTGTATATGTTGATAGGTGTTAGCATTAAACACAAATATGCATCTCCAAAATTGTTCATCACAAGCTGAAGAAGAACGTACACTCAAAGATTTCTCAGATTGGATTCTAAGAATTGGAAATGGTACTGAGCATTCAATTTCAAGGACAATTGATGAAGAACCATGTTGGATCAAAATTCTAGAGAAATATACAGTACAGGAAATAGAAAATCCAGTCAAAGCAAATTTTAATGCAGTTTTTGAGGAATTTGATGCCGTAAGATGTGATAAGAAATATCTAATGAACAGAGCAATACTAACACCAAGGAATGAAACAGTTGATTAGATCAATGCCTTTATAATGCAAATGATTCCTGAGGAGTTGCAACAGTACAAAAGCTCATATGTCATTGATAAATCAATTGGACATGTTGCAGGAGAAGATGTTTTGTATCCAACGGAATTCTTAAACATCTTACAATTTCCAAGAATTCCAGATCATAATCTTCAACTCAAAGTAGGAGTTCCAATCATGCTGTTACGGAATCTAAATCAAAGTGAAGGAATGTGCAATGGAACAAGGCTCATCATAACACAAACAGGTAAATTTGTAATTGAAGCAGAAATCGTTTTAGGTTCACATATTGGGCTACGCAAATTCATCCCGCGAATTGATATGTCTCCAACGGAAAGCAAATTGCCATTTCTAATGCGTCGAAGACAATTCCCAATCAAAATTTGCTATGCAATGACAATCAATAAAAGTCAAGGACAAACTTTAGAACATGTTGGATTATACTTACCAAAGCCTGTTTTCAATCATGGACAACTCTATGTTGCTGTTTCAAGAGTAAAAAATCCAAATGGATTGAAGATCCTGGCATTAGAAGATGACGAAGAATTCAAAACATACACAAAAAATATTGTGTACCCGAAGTATTTCACAATCTACCATTATGTGAGTATCTTTCAATTTCACATTCATATATTCAATTTCTAAAATCTAACTTTTTCTTAATCCTTTGATTCTTATTATATAGGAAAATTTACTTTTGGAAAATAATGCCAAGTACAGAGGATTGTCAATACTAGCGTTCAATACATTCGATTCATCATCTATTGTGTATTTTTAATACATGATTATTGTACCTATTCTGTAATTTCATATTGCTTTTTGAAAACAACATTGTACATTTTGTTGTGCATCATATGTGGGCTTTTGATGGTGAACCATCATTGCAAAACACCGATTATTTTCCCAATTATGTTTATATAGACACCCAATATACTTAGCACATTATTAAAACAACTAACCTAAAAGACAATATTTTTATCACAAAATAAAACTCATAAAAAAAAGCTTTTTCAATACTTTATATACACTTAATTTATTGTGCATCATACGTGGGCTTTTGATGGTAAACCATCGTCGCAAAACACCGATTGGTTTTCCAATCATATTTATATAGACACCCAATATACTTAGCACATTATTAAAACAACTAACCTGAAACACAACATTTTTATAACAAAATAAAATGCTTGAAAAAATGTTTTTCAATACTTTATATACACCTAATTTATTGTGCATCATACGTGGGTTTCTGATAGTAAACCATCGTCGCAAAACACCGATTGGTTTCCCAATCATGTTTATATAGATACCCAATATACTTAACACATAATTCAAATAAGTAGTTTCATTAATACACTATATTTTCACTAATTTAGTTTCCATTTGTATTATTTGTATCACAATACAAATAAATCACATTTCAACAATCCACCCCAACTTAAACTTTATAAAAACCAAAAAATTTTTTAAAAAGACCCACATGTAACCATAACTTAGAAGAAGATTCAACAACACCAATAACAAATGGCTCATAAAACTCAATAAAAGATGACATCTTCCTCTCAATGTGACCACGAGCTAAATAATCTTCATTTAAGAACATGATACTCAAATGAAATTCCATCACACAATGCCTTTCAACCCAATCGTGTGTCTCAGTTAACAAATTCCCATATAAAGCAACACCACAACCATTAACAATACATGCAGGTAACAGTATCTCCAAATATGCAGAAACATCACTTGAAGATTCATTCAAAATCACTGCAAAATTTCTCTTGAATATGTCATCAATACTGAAGAGGTTGGTTTCCAAAAAAAAAAAATATATCATTCATATGAAGTTCCTACTGCATCAACCTCAAAATATGATAAGAATCACATATTTCTCCTTCTTCAAGGGAAAAAAAATAGTAAAATAGATACATTGGAAGTCTGAACTTTCGAGTGTTGCAACTGTAACTAGAAATGACATCTTGAAGGATAGAAATAATTAATGCTTTTCTTATTTCGAAATAGAAAAATTATCATAACAGCTGCTTAATATACAACAAAAGCCTCTTTATTGCTATCCAACAATTACTTTAATTCATGAAACATGTCAATGGCATTTAAATTTTTGCTACTTAGATACTCCTGTAAAATCTACAATACTCGTTTAGTTAAACACCCTATATACTCAGCATATTAACAAACAGGTAACGTAATAGCATATCTGAATAAAAAGTTAGGTCATTTAACATTGATTCATTTTCATGAAACAACAAAGGCCATGAGAAAATGATTTTTCAGTATATTACATAAACTTTCTTGATTGTGCATGATACGTGGGCTTTTGATGGTGAACCATCGTCGCAAAACACCGATTGGTTTCCCAATCATGTTTATATAGACACCCAATATACTTAGCACATTATTAAAACAATTAACCTAAAACACAACATTTTTATAACAAAATAAAATGCTTCAAAAAATGCTGTGTCAATACTTTATATACACTTAATTTATTGTGCATCATACGTGGGTTTCTGATGGTAAACCATCGTCGCAAAACACCGATTGGTTTCCCAATCATATTTATATGACACCCAATACTTAGCACATAATTTAAATAATTAATTTCATTAATACACTCTGTTCTTACTGATTGAGTTTCCATATGTATTATTTGTATCATAATACAAATATATCACATTCCAACAATCCGCCTCAACTTGAAGTTTATAAAAACCAAGAAATTTTTTAAAAAGATCCACATGTAATACTAACTTAGAAGCAGATTCAACAACACCAATAATAAAACTCAACAAAAGATGACATCTTCCTTTCAGTATCACCACAAGCTAAATAATCACCACAAGCTAAATAATCACCACTTAAGAATATGATGCTCAAACGAAATTCCATCACACCATGCCTTTCAACCCAACCATGTATCTTAGCCCACAAATTCCCATATAAAGCAACACCACAACCACTAACAATATATGCAGCTAACAGTATCTCCAAAAACGCAGAAACATCACTTGAAGATTCATTCAAAATCATTGCAAATTCCTCTTCAATATGTCATCAATACTGAAGATATAGAGTCTAAAGAGAAAAAAAAAATATCATTCATATGAAGTTCCTACTACATCAACCTGAAACTATGGTAAGAATCACATATTTTTCCTTCTTCAAGGGGAAAAAAAATAAGTAAAAGAGATGAATTGGAAGTTTAACTCTCGAGTGATGCAAGTGCAACCAGAAATGGCATCTTCAAAGATAGAAATAATTAATGCTTTTCTTGTTTTGAAATAGAAAAATGCTTTTTCTATACTTTAGAAAAAAAATAGAAATAATTAATGCTTTTCTTATTTCGAAATAGAAAAATTATCATAACAGCTGCTTAATATACAACAAAAGCCTCTTTATTGCTATCCAACAATTACTTTAATTCATGAAACATGTCAATGGCATTTAAATTTTTGCTACTTAGATACTCCTGTAAAATCTACAAAATTCTTTCAGTTAAACACCCTATATACTCAGCATATTAATAAAACAGGTAACTTAATAGCATATCTGAATAAAAAACTTAAGTCATTTAACATTGATTCATTTTCATGAAACAACAAAAACCATGAAAAAAATGATTTTTCAGTATATTATATAAACTTTCTAGATTGTGCATCATACGTGGGCTTTTGATGGTCAACCATCGTCACAAAATACCGATTGGTTTCCCAATCATGGTTATATAGATACTCAATATACTTAGCACATTATTAAAACAAGTAACCTAAAAGACAATATTTTTATCACAAAATAAAATGCATGAAAAAAATGCTTTTTGAATACCTTCTATACAATTAATTTATTGTGTATCATACGTGGACTTTTGATGGTAAACCATTATCGCAAAACACCGATTGGTTTCCCAATCATATTTATATAGACACCCAATATACTTAGCACATTATTAAAACAACTAACGTAAAACACAACATTTTTATAACAAAATAAAATGCTTCAAAAAATGCTGTTTCAATACTTTATATACAGTTAATATATTGTGCATCATATGTGAGTTTCTGATGGTAAACCATTGTCACAAAACACCGATTGGTTTCCCAATCATGTTTATATAGACACCCAATATACTTAGCACATAATTCAAATAATTACTTCCATTAATACACTCTGTTTTTACCGATTCAATTTCCATATGTATTATTTGTATCATAATACAAATATATCACATTCCTACAATCTGCCCCAACTTGAAGTTATAAAAACCAGAAAATTTTTTAAAAATATCCATATGTAACCCTAACTTAGAAGTAAATTTAACAACACTAAGAACAAATGGCTCATAAAACTCAACAAAAGATGACATCTTCCTTTCAGTATCACCACGAGCTAAATAATCTTCACTTAAGAACATGATACTTAAAGGAAATTCCATCACACCACGCCTTTCAACCTAACCATGTGTCTCAACCCACAAATTCCCATATAAAGCAACACCACAACCACTAATAGTACATGAAGGTAACAGTATCTCCAAATACACAGAAACATCATTTGAAGATTCATTCAAAATCACTGCAAATTTCTGTTCAATATATCATCAATACTAAAGAGATAGAGTCCACAACTGCAATTGTAGCTGCAAATTTCTCTCGAGTGCTGCAACTGCAACCAGAAATAGCATCTTGAAGGATAAAAATAATTAATGCTTTTCTTATTTCTTATCATTATACCTGCTTAAAATACAAGAAAAGCCTCTTTATTTCTTATTTCTACAATACTCTTTCAATTAAACACCCTATATACTCAGCATATTAATAAACAGGTAACCTAATAGCATACGTGAATAAAAAGTTAGGTCTTTAACATTGATTCATTTTCATGAAACAACAAAAATCATCAGAAAATGATTTTTCAGTATATTATATAAACTTTCTTGATTGTACATCATACGTGGGCTTCTGATGGTGAACCATCGTCGCAAAACACCGATTGGTTTCCCAATCATATTTATATAGACACCCATATATTTAGCACATTATTAAAACAACTAATTTAAAAGACAATATTTTTATCACAAAATAAAACGCATTGAAAAATGCTTTTTCAATAATTAGTTCAACAACACTAACAACTAATAGCTCATAAAACTCAACAAAAGATGACATCTTCCTTTCAATATCACCACGAGCTAAATAATCTTCACTTAAGAACATGATACTCAAAGAAAATTCTATCACAGCACGCGTTTCAACTCATTCATGTGTCTTACCCCACAAATTCCCATATAAAGCAACATCACAACCACTAACGGTACATACAGGTAACAGTATCTCCAAATACGCAGAAACATCACTTGAAGATTCATTCAAAATCACTGCAAATTTCTCTTCAATATGTCATCACTACTGAAGAGATAAAGTCCACAAAAAAAATAAATAAAATCACTCATATGAAGTTACTACTGCATCAACTAAGAATCACATATTTTTCCTTCTTGAAGGGGAAAAAAAATGAGTAAAAGAGATGAATTGGAAGTCTGAACTCTCTAGTGCTGCAACTGCAACCAGAAATGGCATCTTGAAGGATAGAAATAATTAATGCCTTTCTCAATCACATTGATTCATTTTTATCAAACAACAAAGACCATGAGAAAATGTTTTTTCAATATATTATATAAACATTCTTGATTATGCATCATACGTGAGCTTTTGATGGTGAACTATCGTCGCAAAACACCGCTTGGTTTCCCAATAATGTTTATATAGACACCCAATATACTTAGCACATTATTAAAACAAAATAAAATACATGAAAAAAAAATACTTTTTCAATATTTTATATACACTTAATTTATTGTGCATCATACGTGGGTTTCTGATGGTAAACTATCGTCGCAAAACACCGATTGGTTTCCCAATCATGTTTATATAGACACCTAATATATTTAGCACATAATTCAAATAATTAGTTTCATTAATACACTATGTTTTGACAGATTCAGTTTCCATTTGTATTATTTGTATCATAATAGAAATATATCACATTCCAACAATCCACCCCAACCTGAACTTTATAAAAACTAGGAAATTTTTTAAAAAGATCCACATGTAACCCTAACATAGAAGCAAACTCAACAACACCAACAACAAATGGCTCATAAAACTCAACAAAACATGACATTTTCCTCTCAGTATCAGTACAAGCTAAATAATCTTTACTTAAGAACATCATACTCAAAGGAAATTCCATCAAACCACACCTTACAACGCAACCATGTGTCTCAGCTCACAAATTCCATATAAAGTAACACGACAACCATTAACAATACATGCAGGTAACAATATCTCCAAATACGCAGAAACATCACTTGAAGATTCATTCAAAATCACTGCAAATTTCTCTTCAATATGTCATCAATACTAAAGAGATAGAGTCCAAAAAGGAAAAAAATATCATTCATATGAAGTGCCTACTGTATCATATATTAGACACCCAATATATAAACTAAGAGTGTACTATTTTTAAGATAAACAAACTAAGAGTTAACACTGCAAATTTGAGTTAAATACCTTATATACTCACCATATTAATGAACAAGTAACCAAATAGCATATCTAAATAAAAAGTTACGGCATTTAACATTAACTCATTTTCATAAAACAACAAAGACCTTGAGAAAATGATTTTTCAGTAAATTATATAAACTTTCTTTATTGTGCATCATACGTGGGCTTCTAATAGTGAACCATCGTCGCAAAACACCGATTGGTCTCCCAATCATGTTTATATAAACACCCAATATACTTAGCATATAATTCAAATAATTAGCAGTTGATCCATTGTTGTTTATTAGATAGTTACATACACAGCTCTAATAATATTATTGGTGTAAAATTTTATTGCTATTCTGCATTTCCATATGGATGGTGATTAACAACATGAGCGATATTAATAGAACATTTCTATTGCTGATGTTGAAAGTGTAACATCATCAATGAAGAAAATGCTACCATAGAAGAAACAAACAATACTTTCACTCCAAATGTTTCTCTAATTAAATACTACTATCAAAGTTCAAGATTGAACAATAAGGACAACATAAATATCATAACAAAATATCAAAACAATTCACTACATATTTTTGTTCAGTATCTCATCAATAATAAAGATATAGAGTCCAACAAAATCTATGAAACAATTTTTAGAATAGAATCTTGAATCAAACTATCATTATTCTGTGCATACATATTTTAAAACTCGTAGACTTTGCAATTTCAAAATATAATTATTTTCTGCAGAATTTCAAATAACCATTATTTTCTACATAAATTTTTTAAAGCTCATAGATTTTTTCAAACTCATCAGAATTTCAAATTCTCATTATTTTCTCCACACGTGATACGAATTACCTATTTCACTATACTCTGACAAATATAATAATGAATAAAAGAGAATCAGCATAAACCATGAACATACACAACAACAAACACATCGATAAGCACATTCTGTTTTTTTCAAAACAAGCTTTTCATCATTCACTCCATATTTCTCTTCAGAATGTCATTAATACTGAAGAGATAGAATCCCAAAAAAAAAATTAATATGAATCTCCTACTGCATCACCCTAAAAATATAGTAACAATAAAATATTTTTCCTTCTTCAAGAAAAAAAAAAAGTAAGAGAGATGCATTGCAAGTCCCAACTCTTGAATGCTGCAACTCCAACTAGAAATAGCATCTTCAAGAACACAAATAATTAATGCTTTTCTTAATTCAAAACAAAAATATGATCAATATATCTATTTAATATACAACAAAAGCTTCTTTATACCTATCGAACAATTTTTCAATGGATGAAACATGTCAATGGCATTTAAATTTTTGGTACTAAGATACTCCTATAAAATCTACAATACTCTATCAATACTGAAAAAACAAGAAATTGAAACTAGCAAGAATTTGAAATAAGCAGTTAACTCAATATACTAATTTAATAAGCAGTTAGGTTAATACTGAAATAAGCAGTTAGCTGAATAAACAAGTAACCTGATAGCACATCCAAATAAGCACTTAGGTCATTTAATATTCACTCATATTATATAAACTTTATTTATTGTGCATCATACATAGGCTTTTAATGGTAAACCATCGTCGCAAAACACCGATTAGTTTCCCAATCATGTTTATATAGACACCCAATATACTTAGCACATTATTAAAACAACTAACCTAAAACACAACATTTTTATAACAACATAAAATGCATGAAAAAAATGCTTTTTCAATACTTTATATATACTTAATTTATTGTGCATCATACGTGGGTTTCTGATGGTAAACCATCGTCGCAAAACACTGATTGGTTTTTCCAATCATGTTTATATAGACACCCAATATACTTAGCACATTATTCACCAATCGCATATTAGAAAAATTAGCAATATTACACAAGAATATCAATACTGTATAGAAACTAAGACAATAAACAAATCAATTTTCTCCCAAAATATAAACAAACAATTTCTCTTGAATTGGATAGCTACAAGCACTAGCAAACCACAACAGATAGTCACAGTAATTTAATTTACCTCTCCAGAGTGAACAGTAACTACAACTCCTTCATGTTTAGCAAATGCCAAAGCAAGCAAAAATGTTTGCCTAAAATTAAAAAATAAACTGAACATTAGATATCAGTATGCACAATTGAGTACTTGAACATAAAACATATCATAGAAGAAATACAACTTTACCATTCACCAATACTTGGATTGCCACAAAAATCAATTCCTACAACTCCAAACTGTTTAATCTGCAGAGCAAGCTTAACCTTCATAAATTAATTTTTACATCACCAATCCACAAAAAACAAAATCAATTGTCAACTACAATAATAAACTAAAAGAATTCTTATACAAATAAAAAAAAAACCCAGACTTTTATTTCAAAATCATATTCATTTTTCTTGCACTGTCACTGTTCTACACCAACTTTGATTTCCAAATCTTCTTTATCATAATGGTACAAAATCATATAAATTATACTTTTTATTACTAAAGTTTCTGTTCCTGTTCAATAATAATACAAGAAAAATACCTTTTCCTATAAATCAACAACATAAATCCTCATATTTTAAATTCTCTCACTTTAACCAAACAACATTACATAAATTACATGTCTATCTCATTCCTAAAATTACATGTCTATCACACTTCCATTTAATATTCAACTATGGAAATTTCATTTTCATCTAAAGCTGCACCAATAAAACACAGCTGAAGCTGCACCAATAAAACATAGTTCAAATATAATAAACTATGTTGTAAAATTCACAAATTTTCAAATGCACTACTTCCAGTCCAAATAAAACATAAATAGCAACCATAGTCATCATTAACGAAAATCCAATTTCAAATTCATACTAACTATTACATATCAGTCATTGTACACTGAAACTTCACTACACAATAACTAAATTTGTAATTAAAAAACAACATCATAACAAAACACTACTACGACAAAAACCATATGCATTTCTTTCCTCTGAAACAACTTTAGTTTATACATGAACATTCACCTTCCTCCAAACAAAGCTTCTTCTTCACCTTTGCCTTATCCTTATACAACACACTGCCACCAGATAAACGCATCATATCAACAATAGTTTTCTTTTCAACAAAACGAATATGCAGCAAAACTTTATTTGTATCATAATACAAATATATCACATTCCGACAATCCGCTCCAACTTGAAGTTTATAAAAACCAGAATTTTTTTTAAAAAGATCCACATGTAACCCTAACTTAGAAGCAGATTCAACAACACCAACAACAAATGGCTCATAAAACTCAACAAAAGATGACATCTTCCTCTCAGTATCACCACGAGCTAAATAATCTTCACTTAAAAACATGATACTCAAAGGAAATTCCATCACACCATGTCTTTCAACCCAACCATGTGTCTCAGCCCACAAATTCGCATATAAACCAACACCACAACCACTAACAGTACATGCAGGTAACAGTATCTCCAAATACGCAGAAACATCACTTGAAGATTCATTCAAAATTAAACGAACAGAATCAGCTCTTTTATCTGGAATAGCATAATCCACTTTCGAAGTATGTAAATCTTCGCTACTCAACACAACAGATTCCGACATAAAAGGATAAAAAATAGGCTTTCCAACTAACTAGTATTTCGCTAAAGAATTATTATATAATTCCATCGAAACAGAAACACACTGTTATTTTCAAGATACGAAACGAATAATACAAAGAACAAATTAACAACAAAAACAAAACACATATATATAACAAAAAAATAACCTTGAAAAACTTCAAATAATTTAATTCCAAAATCCATAGAAAAACACAACAATTAAAACACAATAACATCCAAATAAAACCGTCGTTCAAAATAACATCTTAAAATACTAAACGACAAACAGAAAATAAAAAGAGAAAACACTCCTTCACTTGAATCAACTGTTTGCTTTCACGATTTAGAGTCATCTGAAGAGACTTCCTCCATTAAACATCCTATTCAATGCTTCGCCGAAACCAATAAAGCTTCATTTGCATTTGAACAACCAAAATCGACACCCAAACCCTAATGAACCCTAAACCTCCTTCAAGGAAACGCGGCGGCACAAAGACAACTCTCGAAAAACACACAGAAACAATAAGAAACCCTGATAACAAAAAAGCACCTCGGCCAAATAAACCAAACGAAAATGGGCCAATTCTTATAAAATTCATATAAATAGGCCAATTCTTTAAATGTTTCGTGAGAATTTTTGCTCAGAATTTTAGCCCAGACCACTATGCTTTTAACTATATAAAATCTAGGCCTAATAAAAGAGAATAGAATATACCTGGGCCTACTCAAAGCATATCATGGAGAATAGAATATATCTGAGCTTTTCCTAAATATGTTTGTAATTTTTAATCCAAATAATTTTTTTAAAACAAATCTCATAGAAAAATAATTTATAATAAAATATAAATTTCATAAAAAAATTCCTCAGTTTTTTTTAAAAAAAATCATAACAAATATTTCATATACAAAATTTATTCAATTCTAATAATATAAAATTTCAAATTAAATTAACAATTATTTTTAAATTAAAAATTGCAAAATTATATTTAAATAATAAAAATTTTCATAAAAATTAAACTAATTTTTTTATACCAAAATTTACAAAATAAACTAATAAATAAAAATAAATAAAATATCTAAAATTTTAAACGGTACAGACCGCCATCCAAACTAGTTGATATGTATATATATAAAGACCGAGGAGTATAATTGTAAAACTGGTAGCTATTGAAGGGCAAAGTTGCAAATGACTCCACCAAGGATTATAAAGCCACAGCTACTTGCTATCCCCTCTGGCTATTGCTGGCTTTTTCTTTTTCTTCTCAGCAATGTGCTAAAACCAGCCATGGCGTCTGCTTTCAGTCCAAACCCATTGAATCCAAATGCAAAATCATGGCTCCCAGATGCTCAGAAGCCTACGACACCTCCTGAAGAAGCATCTCAAGTGGAGGAACTTCCCTTTTCACTTCTTCCCCATCGATTCTTTACTGATTCACAGCAGCCCACCACAGAGATGTTCTCTTTCTTCTTTCCTTTCCAATTCTTTTATGCAGCTTCAGCTGCATGTGCTGTGGCCTACCCTGATTATTTCTACTGCCATTTCCCATGGTTTCAAGGCTATTATCAACCAGTGATAGCCCACGGTGGTCTTGTGATGGTGGAAAGTGAGAATGACGTGATGGAGGAGAAGCTGTTGGATAGGTCAGAGGAACTCAAAGGACTTTTGGGAATTTCTGAAGTTAATGAGCGGCCGAAAGGTTCTACGAGATTTGTGCCTCCTAGACTTAGGAGGGATTACTTTGAAGAGTTAAGGGAAAGGAAGACGATACCCAAATACCTGCGGAAGCCTAAGATATCAGATGTCAAAAGAATCGTCCCTTTAGCTCCCCCTCAGAAGGGAGAGCTTCGATTTTGCAATTATACCACCGTGATGATGAAGAATATTCCAAACCAATATGGGTAAAAATTTCCTGTAAAGTTTTCATCTTGTGCTTCTTTAACGTTTTTTTCTTTGCATATTTGGGGTCATCGGCTGCTCTATTTTGCATGCAAGAATTCAGAATCTTTAGAACCCCAAATGCCCCCTTTCGTTTCTTTTCCTGTCTTCTGTTTTCATTTTCATTCTTCAGTCATAGATTTTTGTAATGATTTTTCTCTTCAATGGTCTGATCAGTGACTTTTGATCTTCAATTTATGTCCTTAATGAAGCTTCCAAATTTATTATTACTACTTGCATCCAAGCCGATTACTGATATGGAACCATTAATAATCTCTGGGACTGATCTGATATAGTGAGTTTGTCAGTCCAAGTCCGTAGTTTAGTGGCCCTTCCTGCACCGTATACGGAAAGGGAAAAGAAAAACGAAAGTCGTGCACTTTTTTGCCTTTCCATCCGTTTTGTACTACGAAGAAAGATATGTATGTCTTTTGGACCGTTTTCGGATGCCTTCGTCTACATGCGTGCCTTCATACCGCATCCAAAAATGCTACAGATTACTTTTAATGTCTGAGTTTTCTGTCTATTCTATTGTATCATCCTTGGATCGATGGAAACTTACCAACTTTTTGACAACTTGTCGTGTATAATTAATGCACAGGAGGCACTCTTTTATGGGGTTTCTTGATAAGTGCTGCTTCGACCATCAGCTGGAGTATGATTTTCTCTATCTGCCAATGGATTTCAAGTAAGCTATAATGTTATATTATTTTATTCTTTCTCTGATTGAGTCCTTTTTTGAGATTGGATCTCTTTTCCCTTTCTTTTTCTGGCTACTGCTTCTGCTAAAAGGACGGGGGCCAACCTGGGTTATGCATTTGTGAACTTCACGAGTACTTCT
Organism: Voacanga thouarsii; assembly: GCA_026120185.1. Taxonomy (NCBI): domain Eukaryota; kingdom Viridiplantae; phylum Streptophyta; class Magnoliopsida; order Gentianales; family Apocynaceae; genus Voacanga; species Voacanga thouarsii. Next base: position 3,884,768 of record JANUWF010001921.1, read on the forward strand.
GCTGCCAAGAAAATGAGAAAAGCATTTCAAGGTTACAAATGGGGCATGTTTCATACTCCACAGGGTACATATACTTCAAAGAAAATCTTGCAAATGAAATGGGCCAACATCCAGGTGAAAATTTCTTGCCTTTGATCTGTCATTCTTGTTTCTCTTTCTCTTTCTTCTTTTTTTCCTAACTCTTGCTGCAACTGATAAATAATTAAATATACAGGGGAAAGATGCTCTAATAAGGCACTTTGCGAGGTCTAACTTCATTTGTGACAATTTTGAATATTTGCCGGTGGATATTTCCCCTCCTAGAAATGGCTCCACCTTCATCTCTTCATTGACCATCATTGGTAACGTGCTGGGCTGCTCCAATTCCTTCAAGAACTAATCAAATCATTAGGCCCTGTCCCAACCCCCGGGGTCAAAAAAAGCCTACCCCTTGCTCTAACCTGCTGCTTTCTTGATGACGTGGGTTGGGTATGCTATGATGAGGTGGATCGTGATGATTAGGGTTCAAACCTAGGTTTCTGATTAGTCTTCTTCGACTAGAGAATGTGTGACGCTGGTGGTAGATTTGCAGTTCCTGGGGTTAGGTGTGGTATGGCCTGTGTTTTCGTTTTCTCCCCAGGAGTGGTGTTCAAATCTGGGGTGAAATGGAAACACGGCTTTTTTCAGTTCTTCTTCTGAATGTGAAACCCAAAGGTCTGTCTTTTAACTGTGTAAAATCTGTGTGTTGGTGTTGTTTGTGTAAGATTTCTTACTTTCCATTGCGCTTCAAGGCATTAAGGTGGATCTCACTGACCACAAATAATTAGTCTAAATTTTTTTAAAATTTTATTCAAAAATAATTGTTTATTTTTAAATATAAATTGTATTTAATTATTTTTAATTTTATTTTTAATGTAATTTTTTATTAATTAATTAATATTATAATTATTTATATTGAAATTATTTTAACTAATAATAAAATTATGTTATTTTATAAAAATAGTTAAAAGTATAATTTAATAAAATAATATGAGTAAAAAAGGAATTATTATAGTGATATAATTAAGGAAGGTATGAGATTTAAATTAAAAAGGTAAAAAAGATAATAAAAATATTTTAAAGGTTATAATAAATATTTTAATTATTTTTGTTATAGAATTTTATAATTTTTTAATATGTGTAATTTTTATAATTAGATTATTTATTTGTGGACGAAATAAGTATTTGGTGGGTGGGATAATGTGATGTTTTGTTAGTATGATAGTTTTTTAAAATTAGAAATATTTTTTAAAAAATAAAAATTATTTGGATTAAAATTTTTTCAAATGAGATGGAGAAATCTTTCTTAACAAAACTGTTATCCACGAATACCTTGCAGTTAAATTTTTTAAAATAAAAAAAATACTAAATATATGATATATATTTTTATTTTAAAATATTTATTTATAAAATTTTTTATATATAAATTAAAAGTGTTTGAAAATAATATAATAATTTAAATAAAATTTTTAAGAAATAAAAAAAATTAAAAAATTATGTTATTAATTTAGAAAAAATAAAAATAAAATAAAATAATTATATATATAAATATTTTAAAATAAAATAAAAAAATTTTATAAAAAAATTTTGAAATGGAGAGATTAATATATAGAGTACCGTGAAAAGACTGTAGTATGATTTGGGTTTCAGAATTTACTTCTCCAAGTACTACTGAGAAGTGTGAGCAGCCTATTCCCTGGGTTTTGGTTCTAGAAGAATGGAAAAGCTGACAATAGGGATTATTGCGCTACAGTGTTTGGTTTTGAAATGAAATCTGTAAAAAAAAAAAAAACAAACTTCTCTGATCCATTTTATTAATCTCTTTTCCCTCAACCATTGTCCTCTCGCTAACCTAACTATGCTTAAATCTTTTGTCTGCATTTAAGTCAAAATAGAGCCTAGTCTTTTTATTATTATTTTTTTACTGAAAGTGAGTAAGCTATTTTCGACTTACTCTTATGCTAAAATAAGGTTTTTTTCTAAACTAAAATGAGTTTTTTTTTTGGGTGAGATTTTTTTTTTTTAAAAAAAAAGGGACAAAGTGACACTCATTACGTTAACTATCTCTGCAATTCCTTTTGGAAGTTCTCCTCTTGTCGACGTAAACCGAGCAAAGACGGCGGAAATCGACAAGCTGACGTAAACCGAGCTAAGACAGTGGAAATGGACAAGCTAACTAATTAATGTTGTCAGCAAGTAAACGGAGAAGAAAAAGTGTATAAAAAATAATTATAGTATATTTTATTTATTTTAAAATATTTGTTATTACTGTACAATTATACATATTAAAAAATTATATTTTTCTTTCTAATTAAATTGAGAATAATTAATTTGCTACAGGATTTTATATAAAAATAAAATTTATAATATAATAATATAATAAAAATAAAAAATATATAAATATTGTAATACTTAAATTTAAATATATAAAAATAATATAAAATATACGTATGAATTATTTTATAATATATAATAATTAAAATTATTTTAATGTAAGTGTTATTTTTTTAAAAATAATTTAAAATAATAAATTAATTAATTTTATTGCGATGAAAAGAAAACAATGTATAATTTTTAAAAAAAAAAACTGAGTTATCGTAATTAAAAATTATAAAATTATTTTAGAATTTAAAAATAATTAAAATTATAATTTAGTGAAATAATAAATGATAAAAAATATGGTTAGAAAAATAATAAATATATTATTAAGTTTACAAATGATAAATATTTAAAAAAATATTTTTAAAAATAAAAGATATTTTGAAACATAAAAATATTTAAAATTGAAATTATAAAATAATTATAATTTTAAATTTTTAAAAAAATATATAGATAGAAAGATCAAATTGTAATATAATTAAAGAATAATAAAATTACAAATATTTCACAAATAAATTTATCTATATATTTATTTTTTTCAAAATAAATAGTATTCTTTGCCTCCTCCACTGCCTCCCCCAAAAAAAAAAAAAAAATGCAATCCGAGAGCACACTAAAATGATTAAACCATTAAGTTACATAAAGTGTTTAAAATAGTAATATGGTATTTTTGCGGAGCTCTATCTTGGGCATTGTCCGCAGTCCATCTGCATCCTACTACCACCAATTCCTTGCTCTCATTAGTATTTCCAAAGTGTAGGAAGTTAATTGAATTTGAACTCGTCTCCTCCGCTTGAAGTTGTGTTTTAACTGTATATGTAAACTCTGCACTTAGCCTATATTCCCATTCTTGTGCCACGATAGTGTTCCTGTCCTTCTTCCTGATTTCAAAGATTTTGCCGTATTTTTTATTATTATCTTTATTAAAAAATTCCCCAATTCAAGAAGTACTCCAAAATGATATTGAGTATGTTTTCCATCACTTCTCGAGAAATAAGTAGGTTATTTCTTTTTAAAATAGTACTCAATTTTATATGTGGCAATTCTGTCAAGATCTCTTCGTTAGTTGGGAGAAGAATTTGCAAGAATCGAATTTTTTGAGAAATGTATCAAGAGAGAATTGGATTTGGTTAGACAATGTGCAATTGGTAAACAAGAATCAATTTTTCAGTAAGGTACAGAATATATCGTCAAATACTCAATATGATTCCACAAAATCTAGTTTCGTTCAAGTAATGGATTTTAGCCAACGGAAAGAATCTTTTGATATCATTTAGATTCCATTAGTAATGAGGATTCGGAATATCATGCATTGGTCAATCAAAGAGAGATTCAACAGTTAAAAGAAATATCGATTCTTTGGAATCCTTCTTTTCTTCAAATGGAATGAACAGAGATAGAATCAGACTGATTCCCGAAATGCCTTTTTGGTTATTCCTCAATATCCCGGCTATTCTCAAAACATGAGAAGCAGATGATTCTCCTTTCGTCTCACTAAAATTGATAGTGATTGATTTGATACAAGATTTTATATAAAAATAAAAGTTATAATATAATAATAATAGATTATAATATGATATAAATAAAGTAAGAAATATGTGAGTCTCATAATATTTTATGTTAAATTTAAATATATAAATTTATTTAATAAATTTAAAAAAAAAATCAAAATTTTTAAGACAGTTCAAAATAATAAATAAGTAAATTTTATTAGGGCGGAAGAAGTATCATTCTCATAGTTTGTGATGATCTAACAGCAATGCTAGAATAGGAATTCAAATTCTACTGCATATTAAATAAGAAGGAAAAATTAACAATAAACAAAACTAAAAGATTGTAAAACTAAGTGCTAATTATTTTTTAAAACTTTTTTATTAATTTCGAAAAGTTAGTATAAAAATTTTAATATTAATCATCTCGATCAACCCAAAAAATAATTGAGTATAAGGGGGAAAAAAGAATCAAGTTAAAGAAAATTAACAATAATATTGATTGGTTGAAGGGCGAAGAAAATGGTGAATATTTCTCTCTAATCAGCTATTTCAATTTCTAAATGTAATTAAAACGATTCTTGGATGGAATTTGAAATTGAAAGAATTTTTTGAAAGAAATTTAGAGAGTAGAGGATGCACGGCATTGGCGGTGTAGAAATGGGACCATTTGAAAAACAATCAAATGATTGGGAAAAAAAAAAAAAAAAATTCAAGCTGCAATGGTTATTGATTGGGACGCGGGATATTCCAATTTCCAAGCCAGCATTTGCGGCTCTCAAAACCAAACTGGGTCGTGGTCCTTGGGCTGGGCCAGTACAGGCTGGGTCACAGGCGTAAAAACTTGACCAAGCTTGGACCGTAACTACAACTCAGCCCATGGCACGACCTTTAGCCCTTTAGCCTAATTCTTTGTCGCTAGTTCGTTTTGGGTTGAACCAAACTTTTGGAAAACCCAATAACAAGGCTTGGAATCCCGGCCGGGCCCGCAACACTAAAGCTCTGCACAAAGAGGACAGCCTCTGCCTAGCCTTCCATCTTCATTATCCGCTTTCTCCCATCTCTTCTGCGCTTCGTCTTCTTCAATAAAAAATTAGAATTCATTTAAAAAAACAAAAATTGTAATGGCACAATTTCTGGCAACACCAGTTCTTCCTTCATTCTCCCTCATCTGCAACAGCCCATCTCCAAGAAACCCCCTCAATTCTCTCTCATTGCCCGTCTCGTCAACCCTTCCCAAGGTAATGCTGTTCTTGTTCTTAAAAATTCGGAAATTACTACACATTTCTTTTTAATGGTTTTTTTTTATTGTTTTTCTTCAAATTAATTCAATTGAATTTTGTTTTAGATTGGAGGGTTGAGTATAAAGTGTGCTCGTGTGGGAGGTGTGGAGATTCCAAACAACAAGAGAGTGGAGTATTCGTTGCAGTACATTCATGGGATTGGGCGTACAAGAGCTAAGCAGATTCTAAATGACCTCAGTATGGAGAACAAAATCACAAAGGACTTGTCTGAGGAAGACCTCACCACTCTTCGTGATGAAGTTTCCAAGTATATGATTGAGGGCGACCTTGTAAGTTTTTCTGTATAATTCTGTCCTCTAATATTTAAACTAACATGTTTTGGTGTCTTTTAGGTGTTTGTATGGGAATCTGAACTGGGTTTTGTTGATTTGGTCGTTTAACTATAAATTTTGCTTGCAACGAGTTTTCGAGTTGGCATTGTTTGCTGTCCTGCAATTTGCCTTATTAGTTCGAAATGTGACTTTGGATTTCGGATGGTGTAATTTTGACTTTGGCTGTCCAAAAAGAGCACCTTTAAAGTCTAATGGGCCTGTTTATGTTCGTGCCTTTTATGATGATGCCGTTTAAATTTTGTAAAGAACGCCTGAAGAGTTAGAAGATTGAATAAAATCAGTACTAATGTATATGGCTTTAGTAGCACAATGTTTTCAATCCACAGTTACGATGTAATGTCGGGATATACATATGAGTTAACAGAAAAACCAAATGCAGTGAACACAGCTCTGACTATTGTACTATGTGTGTACATATTTGTGAGCTTTAATTTGCAAAGGTGCAACCTTTTTGTTGTTTTGATACCCTTTTTGTTAATCAATATTTTTATACATTAGTACTTATCTTTGCAGGTTCTAATTTAGCAAAAAGGTGTCCGTGATGATTTTGGTCGTGAGGCTTCCAACATGTCTGTTTGTTGGAACGTGATCAAGAAAACATTGAAAAAGAAAAAATGCTTTGCTTTAGGTGTTATCTTAGATTTGAGATTGAGAAGTTGGATTATTAAGATATTCTTGAGTATTGAATTTGATTTTCTTGTTTTAGCTGCTAAAATATTTTAAAGTTCCATTTCATGTTAGTAGCTGACAAAAATAAGGTAGATGATTATCCTTCTCATCTTTGAGAATTCCTTTTCAGACACGTGAACTAAAGGGAACTGACCATGTATTGAGTGTGCCTTTGTTTGTCTTCATGGTTGCATATGAATCCAATAAATTGATTCGAAATATCCAGTCAAGGCTATGAACTTGAGCCAGAATGTGTGTCAAGTGGCACAAAGAAATCATGACGCAGAAGTAATAATTGTTGGTTTTAAGGTCATCTATCACAATTTGTTTAATAGATATGCAAATGAAAGTTGATAAACGAAAATTCTGGACATATTTTTTGCTTAGAACGTTGGTATGCATTAAAGGGAGGATTGCAATGCAAGCAAAATATAGGAGATATGTTGAATTTGACCCCTTCATGGAAGTTCCACATTTGAATCCCATTTTTGTTGGACAGCAAAGATGAGGCAAATTGTTTTTCGTGCCAGCTTCTGCCATTCTTGTCAAGCGCAAAAAAAAATATAGAGGGTTAACATGTTCACACATGCCCTTTCGTGTTTATTTATGTGTGCATAGTATAACATGTCCAGACTTGTCATGTTTGATTCCTGTCTATGAAAAATGGTATTCATTCCGGTCATGTTTGTAGAGGAGGTTCAATGCACTTGCAATTAGAAGGTTAAAGGAGATTCAGTGCTATAGAGGTGTGAGGCACATTCAAGGATTGCCATGTAGGGGGCAACGGACAAAGAACAACTGCAGGACATTGAAGGGTAAGAAGATCGCCATTGCTGGGAAGAAGAAGGCACCGCGCTAAAGTGGTTTGTTTCCTTTGATTTAGCATATTGGAAATGTAATTTTCAATCCATTTCATTTGTAGTGAAAGGTTAATTGCTTTTAATTAACTATGTTACGTATCTAATTTCCTTCAAGGTCACTATTGCACCTATTGTGTAATTGAGGATATGATCGGGGGTGGCAATTTGGATAACAATATTATTGATATCTAAATTCATCCATGAATAAATGCATATGGATGATTAAAATTAAGTTCGTGGATTTAAATGGATGTCCTTTTAAATCAAACAAATTTAATGGATTTAAATGGATATCCAATTAATCCATTTATATCTATTTAAATGTAGAAAACTCATATAAGTTGGATGAATTCCAATATTGCATACAACAACAAACTAAGCCTTAATAAAATGTTTATTTATTAATTTAAGTGATATCTTTCATAACCACATAGATTCTGCTACTAATATCTTTAATTAACAAAAGAAAGTGATCATATTTTTTATTGGACAATGAAGATGGATAAATAGATATCCACCATCCATTTAAATATATCCATGTAAATCCATTTATTAAATGGATTGGACTTAAATCTATTTTCTTTTTCTGCTATTCATTGCTATTTTTATTCTTGAGATGCATTTTGTTCTTCCTTATTCTTGTTTCAGCAATTCATACATCTCTAGCATGTGTTATTGTTTGTCTTCTGCTGCTCCTCCATACTTTTGTCTTTGATTCTTCAATTAACCCAAGTGTTTATTGTAGTAATCTCTGGTGTGCTTGTGCTGTATGAATCTAAATTGAAGTCCCGCTGATTTTTGTTTCTCCCATTTCCAACTTGTTCTTGTAAGTATAGTCTATTGGCTGTTTGAGAGTGGTTACTTAAATAAGGATCTCTTGGTCATTCAATTAATTTCATGTTCTGTGTTGCCAGTTGCCTTTTCCTTTATTGATATATCAAGAACACATTCATGATAAAATGGTCAACAATTTTTCCAGCTCTTATGCATCTGTATTCACTCGCAGTTGTGAATTTCATGTTAATGCATTGCCTTCTGTTTTCATTTTATAGATGAAACACTGAATTATCTCCAGATGTCGTGCATTGTCTTCTTTTGTCATTAACATTCTCGTCAGCTGTCATGCATCTATAGATGGTTCCCTGGTGGAACACACTGAATTATCAGTTGGCATTTGCACATTCAACAATACTCTAGGTTGAAAGGTGTTTACTTCTGTAGCTTTCACGTTTAAAATGCTGCGAATGTTTTACAATCAAAATATTTCAACAATTGTTGTCTTCCAACATAATGAGACCTGCTTAGAACATTAATATTTGAATATATCTTCTCTTACTAGGCTCAGTGTAATAGAAAGATGCTTGCATAACTCCCGTGACGACCTTTTCTGTGGTTATCAATGTAAACTGTCCCGACAGGGGAGAGATTCCTCAACCGTATATTCTAAAAATACAAATAGCATTTAGATTGTTCTGGTGGCAGAGGGCATGACATATTGTCATCACAGGAAGTAACTGCAACATGTGATGGAAAGATACTCTAAAGTTTGTCATCTATGTTGGTGTTAGAATTTGAATAACATTTCAGTACTTTATCATTCTGAATAACATTCCAGTACTTTGTCATTCTGTGCAAGAATATAATCACTTTTACCTGTTCTTTGTAAATATCACCTCAGACTTCTATGTTTATATGTTTGTAATGACAATCGTGTATGTGTAAAATTTTTAATTTTTACTGATTGAATGAATGAAGAAGATATATTACTGGACACGTTTTAATCTCTAAAAATCCCAATTCACTAGCTCTTATAGAATAACAAGGCAAATCGACAGTATTTCATATATGTTCTTCCTTGATTGCTTTGAAGTGTAACACAAAGGGGCTTCCCGCACGTAACTCCATCTACGGAGGATAAAATTTCCGGCATCAATTTTATAAAACAGAACTTACCACCTGCATTAGGGTAAGAAGATGCCTAGATTAACATCTGAAGTTAGTGATAGTTGCCAGTTGAACACGGTATTGGGGCTTCCCTCCATAAACAAACAGCTTTTCTCATCGTGTCCCTCAATGCTTTCAAACGACTATGGATTCGAAGGTCTGATGATAAAATGACCCGAACTTATGTAGATAAGTATGAAAGTAGCAGGATTATGATACTTCGGAAAAGTGTGTTTGAATTCCCAGGAGAGAGACAAAACATGTCTTCCTGTATGTGATGCCAAATATACCCTGGAAAGGAGCAGCTAAAACTAAGGTACTGTAACAGATTCTGCTGCTTCAGACCACAGAATACGTGCGTTGTCAAGCATCGCCTGCCACCGCTTGAGCCTTTTCAGAGTATAAGCCTATTTTAGCAGGCCGTCCATGTTAGACAAATCTCGAGTTTATGCCGTTCAAAAAAATAAAAGCACGGGCGACAAAATTCTCAAACCTTCTCTAATTGTAAAGGAAAGGGGACACTCGGTAAGTTAGGAATACAAGCACTTTAATCCTTTAAGTTATGAAAAGAAAAAAAAAATCTTAACAACTTGGCCGCAATTAACCAAAACCATCGTTAATGAGCCCTTTACTTTCAGCCAACTAAATTCATCATTAAAATGATAGTAAAATGACATATATAGCCTTACTCAATAGTTTACTATATTTTATATTTTCCCCAATAAATTTATAGACAGAAACATTTAATTCATTAACTAAAGTATAAAATTTACTTGTATATTATTAATTAATTAACCACTTTAACATTGATAGGAGCTAAAATCATTATTACTTTACTAGTTATTTGAGATTGTTTTGAGATACATCTGTTATAATATTTAGGCATATTCTTTTCTATTTGACATTTTGCTTGTAAAAAGTGTTTTTGACAAATTTGTGCAGATTTGAGTTGATTTCGAGCAAAAATATAAAATTTTCAAAATAGATCGGGTGCAGGCTCAACCAAGGGATCAGGCGCTGGGTCCATTTTGGTCAAACAGAAAAAACGGAACAAAACTTAGGGGAATAACAGAACAGAGCTGGCGCCAGGAGGGTTGACTAGACCAGGCGCCAGGTCCATTCTGTCCAGAGGCAGTTGTGCGCAAATTTAGTATTTTTCAAAAGATTTTGATATTTTCTGAATTCTACTTGGACTAAACTTCTCAAGTAACGAATTTTGGTATCAAAGAGGCTTATAAATACAAGAAAAACACAAGAGAAAGGTGTGATTTGAAGGATTCAAATTAGCTACTCAATCACCACTCAAAGTAGCATTGTTTGAAGGAGATTTTCAAGAGAAGAAAAATGGCTTGTCTATGAGTTTTATCTTTTATCCTTTGTTTACTTTTCTAGAACAATGATGTGTTTAATATTTTACCTTTGAAAAGGTATTCTGATGATTTTATGCAGAATTGGACGAAAACGACGAAAAAACCGTTGCGGTTGCAATGCTCCGCATTGCCGGCGCTAACCCTGGTTTGGAAGGGAGCAAAAATTGAGAAAAAAATAGAGCAACATCGGGCAAATAGAGCACAACCAGTGCCGGCTCTACATAGAACAGTCGGTGCCGGCTCCATACTGTAGCTAAGGCGGTGGATTTCGAATTTTGCTTTATTTTGGTAGTTTCTCAAGAGTTTTGGTATTTTTCAACTTCTACTCGGCCTAGAACTCTATAGGAATGAATTTTGCCATCTTGGGAGCCTATTTAAATAAGAAAAACACTAGAAAAATATATGATTTCAAGGATCAAATTAGCAAATCACTCATTGAAGGAGAAATTCATCAAATTAAGGAGTGTTGTTCAAGAGAGTCTTCAAGGGAGAAGAAGGAGACTTGTCTATGAGTATTTTTTTTTTACCTTTATTTTCTTTTTCTTAAACAATGATAGAATCAATGTTTTCATTATAATTTAACATTATTTTGGGATTAATGATTTCTTGAGTTAATTTAATCTTTTTGATCAATTAATTATTTGTCTTGGGCTTTGATTATTTATTTTTATTAAGGAGTTGATTGGTTGATTCTAATTGTTAACTTGCTTGAAAAAGGAGTTGATAATGACTTCAACTAATTAATTTCAGATTTGTTATCTCTTAACTTGCTTAAAAAAAGAGTTAATTGTCAAGAACTTGGTAATTAAAGATTGGTTGATGATTGCTAGGATATGGAATCATTGGCTAATTTCATACTTTAAGTCACCTAGAATATAGGAATATATATGAGGATTGATTTTAATGCATCTTTTGAGTAATACTGGTGAGATAGGATACATCCATTAAGTTATTTTGAAGATTTGGAATCATAGATTCCAAACGAAGTGGTTCTAATTTATTCATTTATGATGCCAAGATAATAATTGATTGTGATAATTGCTGAGTAGTTTATGGTCATGTTTCACGAGTATTTGTCTAATTACATATTCTTTTATCCTTGAGTTGTATATATTTTTTATCTTTATCTTTATTTTTCCTTTTTCTTCTCTTCTTATTTTATTAGCTAGACAATAAAGATTTGGATAAAGTAGGTGGGAGCCTAAGTTCTCATGGATTCAATACTTTCTATTCCCTATACTATATGATGGGTATACTTGCTCGTATATGTGGTTTTAGTGATTATCATTTTAATTAAAGCTTGATTGATGGTGAACTTTGTTGATAATATTTTCTATGCTAAAAAACACGCATCATCTAACCAAGGCTAAGCCCCACCAGACACCAAAAGGAAATATAGCCCTAGAGTGAGAAATGATTACAAAAGCTCCACCTCCATTATATGAGCAACAAAGGAATGGTTGGGAAAAACATCCTATGGTGAGTTATCCAAAAATTCTAATGAAGGGAAGAAGAAGGAAGGGTTTGAAGTTAGGTAAAGGAAGAAATGAGGGTAATAATTTGAGGGATGCAAGAAGAAGGACCTATCCTAAGAAAACTATATACACCAATCTTATATTTCATCACTCACCAAACAAAAAAAATAGGTTGCCAAGATAATTATCGAAGGCCACTACAAAGCCTAGAAAAGAAGAAGGTAGAGAAGAGAGGCAAGAGGTTGAAAAGGTTTTTCCATTGATTGGAGTTGTTAAAAAGATTGAGAGTGCAAATGATATTAAGCATGAGGAGAATTCACAAAGGAGTAATATCTTTTGCGCAAGGTGTTTAGTTCAATAAAAACCTTATAGTGTTGTCATAGATAGGAGAAGTTGCACTAATGTGATAAATGTCACCTTAGTGAAGGATTTGAGATTATAGGCCATAAGACATCCTAAACTATAAGCTCCATTGGTCGATTGATTATGGTGAAGTGAAGATAAACAAGTAAGTTAAAGTTAAGTTTGATATAGGGGCCTATAAAGATGTAGTGCTATGTGATGTGTTCTTAATGCAAGTGAGGCATATCTTATTAGGAAGACCTTAAATGTTTGATAGAGATGTGGTGCATAAGGGGAACAAATATTAAATATACTTTAAAGAGTGATGGAAAGAAGATTACTCTACTTTCATTACCCCCTAGTGTGGTGTTTAAAGATCAAAACATCATGAGGGAAGAAGACAACAAGAGAAAAGAGTTGAAAAAGAAGTAAAAACAAGAAAGATAAGAAGGAGAGCTTAAAGGGACCACAAAAAAGAAGGAAGATGAAAAAAAAGAGAGTGAGAAGAAAAATGAAGAGAAGAAAGATAGAGATAAAATGAGAGCAACTCTCTTGAGCTTGGAAAACGAAAATAATAAGGGTTAAACAACAAAATAGAAGAGTGAAGATGAGGAGAAAAATTAGTTTTATGTGGGAGAACATAAAGTTGTTTTTTATCTTCACAAAGACATTCTTGCTTGAGATTTTATGCAGGTGCTCATTCAAGGAAAAATTCACATAAAGAAGGGAGAAATGATAGGAATCCATCTAAACATCATGCTAAAGCTAAAATAGGGGGATGGAGATTCAAGCCAAATTCTATGGTGTCAAAGAAAACTTCAAATCATGAAGGATTTTAGTAGAGAATCCATGCAAACCAAACTACCAAGCTAATGAGTGTAAAGTTTGTGAAGAAATGGATGCCAAATGGAGGATCAAAGAAAGCCAAATTCACTTAACAATTCATATGGAGGGTCAAGGGCACTTCTCGCAAAGTAAATGAGGGTATGGAGATCAAAATTAGAATGTAGAAATAGAGGCTGTGCGACTTGAATGCACGGGCATGCAACAAGCCATGTAATTTGCAGACTCAAAATTGCTCCTAGAAGTTTGGTTGCAGGGCCAGATTCAAGGTCGTGTAGTTGCTGGTGCACAAGCCATTTTTGAGACCTTGACTGCTGCACGACCGTGCACCCTATGTGCATGGCCGTGCAATGCCCCTAAAGACATTGCAATGCTTGATTTAATTTAGTTTTGGTTCTTTTTTAATTTCATATGGTTTGCAATGTATTTTGATGCTAGCAAACTTGTTTTTAAATCTCCTTTTGATTAAAGTTTGAACCTTAAAGTAGCTTAATGTTAGGGCTCTATATATATCCCATTATAATATTGTAAACATAATTTAGAACTTTAAAACTTTAAATATTTTGAATACAAGAACTCTTTTGTGAGTTTGGTGAGGTGATTCCTTTTTGGGATTATTCCCTTTAATCAAGACTAATCTTAGGGCTTAGTCATTCCCTTTGATTCAAGTCTCTAAACTATCTAAAGATAATCTAATCCTTTTTTCTAATTTGGGAGCTAGGTTTTCTTCCTAGTATTCTTGTTAGGATTTATCTTGGGTGCCTAAATCTTCCCATCTCTCTTATTCTTGATCCTTATTGGGTTAAGAGTGTTAGGACGTTGAATTAGTTGGTTTAGTTTATTAAATTGTGGGTTCTATGTAACTTAGGTTACCTAATATTCTAATTTTTAAATTGGGTTTTGTTTGAACCTCCATTTTCAAGTATAAATTCAGTGTTTCAAGTGCTTTGTGTCCCCTTGAATTTTATGCTTAATTGAGCCATGAAAATTGCAACAAGAAGATGCCCCCAAGCACATATCACAAACTGTTGGGGTGATAAGCAAAATTAGACCTAACTATAGGATTAGGCAACTGGGGGTTTTCAGACTGTTAGGAAGGATCAACAATCTGAGTGGCAGCATTAACCTCACACGATGTTCCCCACTAAGTTGAAACAATGTGAACATTGCTAAGGTTAGGGCAAACCGTAGTATTAGCAACAATTGCTGTAGGAGAGTCCATGGCATAAGGTTGTTTTGTGAAACTTTTTGGAGGCCGATTTGTAACATCCTGCCTTGAGTCATCCGAAAAATAGGAGATTTTTACTATCCTTGTGAATTCTTGAATATCGTATGATAATTTTCATGGATTTTATAAAGCTATTTTCAAGAAAATCATTATTTGTGAAATGAAAAATTTCTACAAAATACTATATTTTATATTATATTTGAAAATAAATATTAAAATTTATGTTTGAAAATAAATATAGTTTTCTATATATTATTTTATAAAGAAACATTATACTTTATTATTATTATTATTATTATTATTATTATTATTATTATTATTATTATTATTATTATTATTATTATAAATATCATTATTTTTACTATTATTGTTATTTTAATCTTTATTTTTATCAAATACCATTATAATCATTATAGTATATTATTATCCTATTTCGTTAACTACCATTAACAATCCTATACTATGTATATTATTTTATTTGTTTCACTATTGTTAACATTATTAATATTATATTATTATATATTAGTCTAATGCAATTATTATAATATTATTATATATTATTTTATTATATTATCGATCCCATTTTGTTACAATGATTAAAGCTATGTATTATTATTATTATTATTATTATTATTATTATTAACAAGATTATAATATTATATATACTTAATATTATTTTGCTATTATCTTTATTAGTAATAAGCAAAATCTAATTTAGCTACTTAACCCTTTTCATTAATTAGATGGGGTGCACATTTTTATAAAAGGATGGGTGTTATGTTGGGCCCACAATTTTTTATAAAATTTAGATATTTATTATTAATTATATTATTTCGTAATTTTTCAAAAGCTTCTAGGTGATTTACACAAAAATGTATATTTCTCTACAAGGTTTTGTGAGCTTCTAGAGTTAGTATGCCCAATAAAACTATATTTC
Source organism: Voacanga thouarsii (assembly GCA_026120185.1). Taxonomy (NCBI): domain Eukaryota; kingdom Viridiplantae; phylum Streptophyta; class Magnoliopsida; order Gentianales; family Apocynaceae; genus Voacanga; species Voacanga thouarsii. The sequence continues at coordinate 3,899,959 of JANUWF010001921.1, forward strand.
TGATGTAATTTTGATTAAATTAATAAAAAATTTATTCTTATAAACTATTTGTGTTTTCTCAATTTAATTTATGCACAATTTTGTTGGAAAAGACTCATTATTTTTAAATAAGTGATCCATGTGAATGGGGTCTTTCGTAGTAAGGTATGAATCACAGGTTACTTAACACATAAACTATTGTTTTTAACCAGATGATGAGAATGGTAATCTCATCATGATAAGGTTATTATGTCATGAATTCCAGGTAGGAAATGACTTACCTTTAACCACTGAGTAGTCTTCTCATTTCATAATATAAGCGTGTTTCGAATACATAGAATTGGACTAGTAATAGTGGTTTCTAAAAGTACTATATGGTAGGAACACAAACTACAGTATGGACTTATACCATATGGCTTGAGTATGGGTTGGTGGTCTAGCGAAGTTGAAAGCGTATACTTTGATATACTATCATTGAGGTTCTATCGTAGGGCCAATATATTTGTATGTTGGGTATATATGACTATTTAGTTAAGATGGACTTGCCCTTGAGACTGTTTGAATTATCTAATAATCTAAGGCCGTATGGAATATGACTTGGATGTTTACTTTAGTGTAGCTTCTTTGGAAAGTAAAAATATTTTAGGAAGTTGTGGATCATTAGATTAGAGGTTTAAGGATGGTAAATGTCATTTAGAGAGATGTTAGTACACTATTCCTCTCTGAATGTACGACGTTACATAGAGGGGTATATTTGTTATAACACTTGTAGGTCTGAGACTTTGCTAATGTAGCATTGTCTTTTAGATCAATATTTTGTCATGGTGATATTAGAAAATATTTAAAATACAAAATATAGCTATTTATTTAGCAGTGGTATTTTGATCATTTTAGTATCCAAGACATCGTGTCTTTTGGTCATCGGAATAGTCCATAAGTCCTGATGGTTTCGAGATTGAGAAATTGGTCTTGTAATATTAAGGGTTTTAGTTTATTCAGTTAGCTTGGTTTAATTATTGAGTTAGAATAAAAGAATAGGCCCAAAGAGAGAATAAATTAATTACCTGATTTGGTTGGTTAATTAATTATTTAGGGCTTGAGCCCGTATTGCATAATTAAGATTAGCCTGATGTGAGTTAGGAAAGGCTTAAGAATTAATCTGGCCCATTTGGGGTGATTAATTAATTTGATTATTGGACTTATACAGGTCCAGAAATACTTACATTAATTAAAGAATATGATCCAATAGATTGGACCAAGGGTCCATAGGTCGAGCCTTAATTTGTTTAAGGCTTGACTGGGCATAGACATACAACACCGATTAGCTTTTTGTTTTTAAAGTCCTGTAGATTGCTCGTAAATGAGTTTTAACTTATCTTGGTTACTTAGTGAACTACCAGCGTTTGAAGTCTAAAAAGAGGAAGATTGGGGATATCAATATCTCTGGTGTGTTAGTGTGTTTTTTTTCTTTGGAGTCTCCGTATCTCTCTTTCTCTTTGTTCTACTCTGAGTAGAAGAAATAAAGTTGAAAGGAAAAAATGACTATACTCTTTTCCCTCAGAGTTTTCACTGACTCTAGGCATCGGTTATATTCCATAAGGCCAGAAGGAGAGTGTGGATAAGAAGAAGCCAGAGGCTTGCTGGATAGGAACCCGAGACTCCTACGCGAGAGCCAGTGCCTATTCAACCAACTTCCACACTGCTAAAACAATCAATTTTTCGAAAACGAAAAGGTATATTTTACTTCCACTGCTGTTTTTTTTTTTTATTGCTTCTGCATGTCAGTTTGCTGCGTGAAACTTTCAAATAGTATTAGAGCATGTTGGTTTTATGGCAAACATAGGAAACATGTTAGTTAAATAAAACTAGCCAGATTTGGTTTGAATGCATTATGAGATCCTTCGTGTTTCTGATATGGGTAGAGTTCTCTGTAAGTCTCACTATCAAGACATAGGACTTCTGTAATTTCTAGCTTTCATAGATGAATTTGTGTAAGCTCAATGTTTAAGGGCATAGGTGCTTGATCTAGTTTTGTTTTGGTTGATTTCTGTTTTGAATATATAAACAAAATTTTGTGTAAACGTTGTTGGATGGAGAAACCAAAAGATTACAAAAGAAGAACAGAAGAAACTAGATCGGAAAGATGAAGAAGACGATGGAATTCAGAGGAAAGCTAGACCTGGAAACAAGGAAACTGGCTACATTTTCAGGCTAAACATGGCCTAAGCCGCAGTTGGCTTTGTGGAAGCCGCCCGCGGCTTTATGTTTGCCAGTAGGGACAGGGCATTTTAGTACCTGCGGGCGTTTTTGTGGTAGCGAGCCGCAGCTCAAGGCACAAATAAGTGCCCAGTTGCAGTTGGTTGGGTGCTATCTGGCCGTGACTCGCTCCTAATAGGGTAGGATATGCTTTGTTCGATTTGCGATAGGTCGGCCCGTTTAGCTTCTGATCTTGCTTGGCAGGTACCTGAAGACCAAGGAAGTTTTTTTATTTTTTTTATATTTTCTTGTAATTTTCATGCAGTTTTCTTTTCCGTTTTGGGTCCTATATTAGACGAAGAAAATTAATAGTAAGGGAATTAGGATTAAATAAGACACTTAATTAATTAATTAATTAATTAATTAATGTGTTTAATTTTATTATTTAGACACCTAATTTAAAAGAATATAAAATTATAAAAACGTTTATAGTTTTCTAGCATGCTATTTTCTTTTATAAGCCTATGTGCACGTTTTCTCAAAGACCAAAGTTTTTGAGAAATTTTTGACAAGGAAAAATATTTTTATTTAATTAAATACTTATTTTAACTTAAAAAAAAAAATAATCCTTGATTATTCTCTTAAAGGATTTTATCATTGGTATAGAGAATACTTTGGATTTAGATATTTTTCGGTGTTAAAAGGAACAACTATTTTAATTTATTTTACAAGAAAATTATTTTTGTCATATAAAATTTGAGACTATTGTCTCTTAAAAGTTTTAAAAGATTTTTTTTAAAAAAAATCATTATGTTCTTAACAAGGTAAAATTAATCTATAGAAAATTTCTTAAAGGATTTTACCTTGACATAGAGATTTATAAGTTTAGATATTTTACAAGAGTTAAGTGATAATTAATGGGATGTTTTCAAAAGGACATTTTCTTGAAAACCCTTATTTTAAAAGATTAAGTGGAAGAAGAGTTCCAACGAGCCCATGGCTTTTATCACGGTCCTAATTAGAGATTATGGTTCCCCTCGCGTCACTTTGGGAGTGAACCCTTATAGGATAGGGATTCTACAAGGATCTAGACCTAATGGATAGACATAGTTGATGTCCGGGACACATACTATGATTGGTCAACCTACGTTGGAGGTTATAGTGTGAGGATTGTCCATAATGCACAAATTATTTGTTATTTCACAAACTGAGAATTTTTTTTTCGACTTTCAAAAATGGTTGTTGGAGGTTCTTTCAGTCATTTGGCCATTATTCTCTGAAAGAATAAGTTAATGGGTCCAAATTATGTAGACTGAAAAAGAAACTGAGACATAATACTCATCGCCGAGGAGTATAAGTATGTCTTTTACGAAACCTGCCCTACTATCGGGGAGAGTTCTACTGAGGAGGAGCATGAGGCTGAAAAAGTATGGAAGAAGGCTGACGAGATAGCTTGTTGCTACATGTTGGCCTCCATATCTAATGTGCTGCAGTTAAAACACAAGCACATGGCCACTGCTTATAACAAGAGCACATCATTGGCCACAATGTTCGCTAATAAGAGCTGGCCCAGAAGGCAAGAGGCTCTTAGAACAGTTATTAACACCAAGACTATTGAAGGAGCATCAGTAAGCGAGTATATGCAAAAAATGATTGCTGCTTTCGAGAAAGCGGAAGTCCACTACAAAATTTTTTCCTTTTAATGACATTTTTATGTATCACTATAGAGGATTTTTTTTTGACATTTAATCTATTATGACACATAAAAAGAGTGTTATCTAAAGTGATATCAGGAAAAGCCTGTGACATTTATAAATATTAGAAACAAATGTTATCATAAGAACCTATGATAACGTACGTAAGTGTGCTTATAAATTCTTTTTGTGACATTTGTTAGTGTTATAATAAAGTTAAGGTAGAACAAATATTTAAATCTTTTTTAATACATAATATTGTCACATTATGAAGCTATGATGACATCTACATACATTAGAATTTATGTATTTTATGACATTTTATAATGTTAATAATTGTTTCAAATATAACATAAACAAATGTTAAAATAGTTATTGTTTTCTGACATTTAGTATAGAATATATCTATTCTAATGTGACAAAATTTTACGTCAGTAATCATACATTTCGTAAAACTTATGTGTAATATATTATCCCTAATATGATAACATTTATACATGTTCTCTTATTCTGATAGCCCTGATATATAAATGTCATTATATTTCGAATATTATAACAATTTAATATGTTAGATCAATTTCAACTAATCCCCATGATAACAATTTACATTGAAAGAAAAGAAAATATCCATAAATTTAATTTAAGTTCAATATACCACCAAAATACATTTATTATGAAATATCCTAGAATCAACTAAATAAATATCAAAGGTAATAGTTCTTAAATTGTAAAAATCATAAATTTATTAATTTCTATAAGTTTGCACAAAACCATAAAATAATGTATCCTATAAGAGCTGTAGACTAATGTTTGCTCTAAGTCAACAAGCCTGCTTCAATCTGCATTTCTTTCCACCTACATAACAAAAAATTTTGTATCAATTAATTGAAAAAAAAAATAAGATTTTGACAGAGAGTACCAGTGAATTTGTAATATACCCAAGAGTTTGGTCAAGCAATATTAGTGCCAAGAGCATCTCCAATGGTCTCCAACAATGAGTAAGGTCTAACCAAATAGTCTTCATGCTCAATAACAACTTGTATGTTAACCTCACACCAATTAGGACCTAAAATATGTCCACCCATATTTTTTTGTGGATTCATGTCCACAATATATCCTTTTGCAATAATCTTATTTGGGTTATTTAGACTCTTAAGTGACACAGAAGCACGAACTTGAATAGAAAAAAGAGAAAAACCAAAAGAAATTTAATATTGTTGATAATTTTTATTAATGGAAAAATTTCTGAATGTATAAAAGTAAAAAAAGTAAAATATATCGTCAAACGTCTTGGAAGAGTAGCTAAACTTATAACTTGACCATTAGATGAATTGGGAATATTGTTAGTTGAAGAGTAAGGAAATCCCGTTGGTGAGGCAACTCTTAGCTGTGTAATTGCAGCATTCAGTTGTTATATAAGGTTGCCTTGTTCCTCAAATCTGCTTTTTTGCTCCTTTAATATTTCGTTCACCCTTAACAATTCCTGGCGTTGTTCATGGCTTATGTGGTAAGATGTACTTTTACTTGGCAATTGACCCTATTCGTCCGTTGTAGGAACATTCAATCCAAACATGCGCACCCTACACATTTTTCTTACTATCAATAGAATCTAGAGGAAGTTAGGTAGTACGTTTTGTCATCTCCCTCTATTAGTGAATTAAAATGTAAATATATTTAATCAATAATATGAATGGAACGTATACAATACATCATAAAACTAAATGGAATCAAGGCAAGAGAGAAGAAAATCCTTACCAAAGTAGTAGCAACATCGTTTCTAGAAGGTTCGCCATTAGCACGTGTGTAGCACTTTTTGAACAGTTCAGCCTGGGATGTAGGACGTCCAAATTTCTTTTCCTAAATATAAATTAAGGTATTTGATTCCCAATGTATTCTATTATGTTAAAATTGTTAAATTTAAATTTATATTGGGTAACTTCACCAATTTATTGCGAATTCGGCCATAAGATTTCTTTCCAATGCAATGATTCATCTTGTTGCATGCCCTAGCTTGCTTATTCTTTTCACTTCTACACTGAAAATGAATAAATAAAAAGGTTAAGATGTAATTACTTTTAGTTTTTTATAAATAAAAAAATCATATATATTATACCTGGCCTTTTTCTATGCTCCAATACTCTAAAAGTCTCACAAATTGTTCTTGTATGAGACACTCATCCCTAGAAGCAAGTTGAGTTAACACAGGTTGATTTAGATCAAAGTATTTAGCCTTCAAATATGCCTTAAAGCTTCTCCATTTCTTACCCATAGATTTGTAGACCCAATCTTCAGTACCAGGAGGAAGGTTAAATATGTTCTGTAATTGAAAGAAACAACTAAAGTATATTATATGTAAAATCAAGAAACAATCAATTTCAAGAATTAGAATAGAGTACGTAGACACAAGTGTTGAGTATCTCAGGCTCGTATCCTATACGGCACAGTAGAAGAATAAAACGAGATACCATCCCAAGATCCGCATATGTATGGAAAACAAGACATAAAGATAACAAAGGTAACAATTTTTACCTTTCTTTGATCGTTCGAAGAATAAAAATTTCTTCTTCAAGTCAAGGCGCAATCTAGCAATCCTCTTGATCAAACTCCACGAGAGTTGAATGTCTAACCACTATAATCACAGTATGTAATTATCTCTAACAGTAATCCGCACAGAGGAATACTCAAGCACCAAAATTTCCTGTGTTAGTAGAAAAAGATTGCAGCTAGGGTTTCTCAAGAACAATCATGAGAGAGAGAGAGAGAGAGAGAGAGAGAGAGAGAGAGAGAGAGAGAGAGAGAGAGAGAGAGAAGAGAGAAATCGTGTGCCTTAGGGTTTGGAGTTATTTTCGTGTTTTACACAAAATTAGCTAGGGTTTTGAGTGTTTCTCTATATCACATGAAAAATCCTGCTCAAAATAGACTCCAATATCAGAATTCTAAAACAGTTAGAATTCCCTAATTGTAATTGGAAACATCAAGTTCTCACAATTACAATTTGGACAATTAATTATAACTAATTATAATTTGGCTGCAACAACTTCTCTTTCTCGCAATTAACCCTACTATGTTATCAAATAATATCTTGAGTATATAATCCTCTATTGTGTATGACCTATTAGGTTTTCCAATCAATTGGTAAAGAACATGAATTAATCCAAATGTCTTTGAGATTAATAATCCATAATTAATTAGAATTATTCCTATTAATTCTAATTAGGATTAGCTTATTAATCCATCAATTAATAAACCCATATTTTCAAATCATGAGCGGTATCTAGCAACACATCATGACCACCCAAGAGTCCAGGAAGTCAAGTGGCTTGACATGAACATTTCAATAACAAACTACAGTGCAATTAACTCTTTTCACCATACAATATCTCATTCGGTTTAGAGTACGGAATTAGTGCCAACTCCCCCCAGAATTAATTCTGGCCCAAATATAATAGTACTTGTACGAAGAACCCACTACTTTAGATGTGTATTAATTGGAACTATTTCTAATACACAATCGCCTTGGCTAAGGACTTCTTGAGTAGTAATTCCTACAAGTAGCCATGAGATATTCGCCTCTACCATTAGGAGTGGTGAATCCTTTATTGACCCTCTCAATTATTTTCGTTTACCTCACAATGTACCCAATGTCCATCCCATAGGCGGCTCTCGATTAAGCTCCAGAGATTGAAATCAAAGTACAATACTCAGCAAACAAAGTACCTTGGAGATTTTAAGTCTAAGGATACTTGTACATTTGCTATATTGAGATTGTATCACTGGCACTAAATAGTTATCCATGTGATTATCTTATAGCTAGGTCATCTAATGAACTTGTTCTATTAACAAGCATCCATGCGTTAACTTTGAGGATCTCAATACTCACGGATATGAGAACCACCGCCTGATCAAATTAGGAAGTTTAACACATGCTAGTTTTAATGCATTAATGATATCCTGTCTCATTAATACTATGATTAGGGACTATTTAAGTATTAACACTATACAGTGTAGTAGGAATATCATATCATGATCTATCATGATTTCCTTAACACAATGTTGTACTAAGGACTTTATCGAACAGTTATATTACTTAAAAGTAAACAAAAGAAACTGTAAGATAAATAATGTCTTTTATTAAAATAAAATATGTCATATACAATATACAAGTAATTGTCTCTAGGGTAAAACACTAACAATAAGGTCTTTAAGTACAAGATTTATAAAAGTAGACAAGTTATATAATTATTGAAACTTATATTTTGATACCGCCACAATATTTATCATTCTCAATTTGTTCTCTGCTAGTACCAAATGCCAATCTATGATGTTTATAGAAGCATCCTTGCCATTTCTAACAACTGTTCCCAAAAACTCATTTAATTTTGCAGCATTGTCTCCAATAGGTACACCTATCTCATCAAACTCAACTTCTATGTGGTTCAAACATTTTGGCCTACCCGAAAGTCCAGTCATGAATATAGGGCCTCTTTTTTTCTTTGCCACTCCATCATGGCTATTGTTATCTTTATCAATCCCATTGACAACTGTTATACATAAAAAGACAAGTAAAATACAATTACCATTTAAAATGCAACTTCAATTAACCCAAACCCCATCTTTGGGGATAAAAAAACAATAAGAGCATTTCCCCATTTTCAACATCATCAAGCAAAATAAACGTTTTCACTGGTTTCACAATCGGAATCGGTTCTATCATCATGACGCTACTGACCCTATAAAGTCCTAGAACAAATATGACATTCAATATACATAATTACTATTTAAACTTTATTGGCCCATTTATTGGCTCATTTAAACTTCCGATATAACAATTTAATACCACCGATAAACAGTAAGCTTCATTGGCCCATACTATTTAAACTTCATTAGCCCATGCATAATTACTATTAAAATAGAAATATAACTAGAGAACTTCCTTACTCTAACAACAACACATAATTATACATTTAGTCTTTTGCTTAAGAACTGGAATATTATTTACAAAAAGAAGTCCTTAGAAATCACTTCCATGAATCCTGAAACATTATGGATGGAAAAGATTATAATAGAATTTACATAGATTGAAAACCATAATCAGTAAACAAATGGCATGTGAGCACTGAAATTTCTAACAAAAAAGCATGTAATGTCTGACAAAAAGCATGTTATGTTTGTTATCCCTCACTTCCCAAGCTTCAGTGCTACCAAGTTTAATTCACTGCTATCAGGAAAACAAACTGACCAATTAATATATCTCTTTACATCTTAACGCCAATAGATATGCATGATTACATACTTGAAAATAATGTTCAAGATAATTCACTGCATGTCATTCTGCATTGACATGTTCGTATGCTGTAAAAAGATTCTCTACTCCAGCACATCAAAACTAAACTAATCCAAATGCCATTTGAGTTAAACAAATAATTCTGGGACCAATAACACACCTACCAACATAAACTTTAGGGCATAGTCTAATAATTAGAATGTTTGACGTCATATGTTTCTCAGTTTCGTTGGTCCCACCACAACATAGTTCATGTGTTCCAAATATTCTACTAACAGTATAGTTGACTACTGTATGGATGAAGCTGTTCTAACTCAGGCCAGTAAAATGCTACCATATACAAGGCACCATATAATCTAAGATCAGTTCAAGAAATAAGCTAGGGGTAAAATGTTTGATGACTTGATGCAAGGAAGAAACAAGGGCATGCTTTGGATTCTCTTATTTTGGTAAGAGAGGAAGATGAGGCTATATAAATCTTATTATCTAGCTTTTGCCTCTGCTTTGTGACTATAAGGGTTGGGAGAATTAAGGAGTCGAACAAAATTAGCGCTAAACTTCATTCTATCTTGCTTATTATTCTCTTCCATTTTCCTTTTTTCGGTCAACTTTGTTGGTTTTGGATTTTCTTCCATTCATCCTTCTCATTCCATTCTCTGAAGATAAATGGTGTAATAGATAGTAAGTGAACAAACCATGTGTATTGTTATGCTTTTTTGTTGGTATAATTTTTTGTAGTCTTGTTATGCCTTTGTATTCTTATATTTCTTCTTTGGAGGAATTGAGTAGGTGAGAGGTTAGCGATGGTTCATTTTTTGGGGGGGTGGGTGGGGGTGGGGGTGTGTGGCGAGGAGTATTCTATTAGGGGTTATATACTATTTTTTTTAGAGTTCCATAGTTTCCTAAATGATGACAAATTAGCTTGAACATTTTGGCATTTAACAAAATAGCATTTGGCTTTGTTTTCTTTCTTAAGATCCTATAGTTTCCTTGACGTTGATCATCAAAGTCATTGTATATCTCACTAGCCCAATCTTTTTCCTGCATCAATAAGTAGCATTAGATTAAAAGTAGAGTGAATGATATACTCACATCAGAGATGTGAAGAGCATGGGCAACGGAAAGGACAGATATGCATGGTGCCTTGTATGTGGTAGCATTAGTCAGGAATAAGCTAGGATCAGTTCAGGAAATTTCAGGCCAGTAAAATGCTTTGCTTCTTTTTTAATGTTAAAAGTTAGAAATGGATAATATTGCGTTTAGTCAATTTTCTAGAGCCAAATTCATAAACAATTAAAACTCTAATGTTCCTAACTTGAAAATTTAGGTTGCTATGAAAAGTGTGCTGAACACTAAGTTGCACAGTTTCCAGGCCAGAATATTGACTTAATTGATTGGAAGTAGTAAACTAAACCTCACAAAAACTAAAAATAGTATATGGAAAATCGAAGGACCTAGTATTAGACTATTCTGCCAAAAGGAAATTGTACTTTCTTCTTCAACAGTAGAGTAAGGCTAATGATAGTAAGGAATTTTTTGAAAGCCTATTGACTCATAATGGAATCATCATATTATACATTTTAGCATATTTGCATCATATTTGGAGCTAGTATTTTAGCATTTTTTGGAGCCTAATATTTTTACATTGTTCTGCTAAATATGTAATTGTATCAGGAAGTTAAAGGGGATCCCATAAATACCAATAACTAGTGGATAGAAAATGCAAATTACACGCATCCTATTGCCCATCAAAAACCCAGAATATCATGTTTCTATTGCTACTCTTGCTTGAGGAAAAAATACCACAAGTAAATGCATCTTTTGTCCAAAGTGAAATGGCAATAGTTTCATTCTCGCAACACTAGTAAAGCAGTTAAGATTAATAGAGAATTACCCCAAAAGTCCTAGTAAGAGGTGAAAATACATTAGAGGGTTCCACTTTTGAGGATTGCAGTGATTCTAGTATTGTGGAAGCAAGAAGAATAAAAGCTGCTACTTAAAACTTAACCTCACATGAATTTCACATATTTTAAGGGCTCAATATTTATGGCTCTCTCCTTATGACAAATCCCAACCAGAAATCAAATGTTTTCAGATGTAATATCCACAAGAAACGAGATACATTTGTATAACTTCCATATAAATATAGCAGTCAATTAACCTAAAGATGAAGCTTCGACATGCCTCAACTATGAAGAAGGTTAGAAACTAAAAAATAAAAAATGCACAAGATATAAGTGGGAAATAGATATCTAGCAAATGTTAATCATAAAAGTTGGATAGAAACTAAAAAATACTCGAAAATAGATGAAGCTTTGGGATGGTAATATGGACACATGTCACATCTGTATACTGAAAACTATTATTTTTTACAATATAAGAGAACTTCATATTTGTGAAGGTCCTCCATACTTATAAAAAGAAAGAAACAAAAAGGAAAATACATTATGTAAAAAATAGAGGACCTACAGAAATGCTCAGTCAAAATCACTAAAATCCCCATGTTCATCTTACTCTGAAATGTCCAAGTTATATAAAATAGACGTGCACAAATCAAAGGTCTCCATAGGAATCATCATAATGGAGCATAATAGAATCATCATATTAGTAAGGTCTCTATATACAAGGCAAGAAAGTAAGGTTCCAACAAAAGAATTCCAAGTAATGATAATCAAAGAAAATTGTTTGAAAACTCCCTAGTGTTAACAACCACTAAATCTTACAATTAATGCATTAAAATATAAGCCAAAAGCAGATTGCTCAATAATGTGGTAGCAAGATTCAGTATGAGTCATTTCCCACTATATGGTTGTGCTCAATTGCTGATAGTTTCAAATTCTGAAAAATTAAAGCATTAGCATTGAAGAGAAACTGGTTCCAATTTTTGCTTATTTGAAAGATGCTACAAAAACACAGAAACATAACAAATTTAAGACCAGCAAGTAGGGGTTCTCAGCAAGATCTGTCCAAAATCAACATAAATAGAAAGACTAGCAGGTAGAATTTCAAGCATTGGACAATGAGAACTCCTCTGTATATTAGGTTTATTTTTGTTTCTAGATTTATCCCTAGACAGAATGGCAATGTATGAAGCTTCCAAGCAAAAAAGAACCCTTTAATAGACTACAGAATAACAATAGACATAGGGCAAAAATCGGCAAGTTCCACAACAGTTCTAAATTTCTTGCATTTCCTATAAAAATGCATATTTCTAACATAAAGCTGGCTCCAAATTCTACTTATTTGAAAGATGCTACAAAAATACAGAAATATAACAAATTCAAGATTGGGTGGGAGTCATTTAGCAGAATTTGGTTAATTTAGCTTCAACACACAAATTCTGGTTCTAAATTCTGCATATTTCTAACATAAAGCTGGTTCCAAATTTGGCTTCAATTTTTTTTTTTAATTGAATAGAACCAAATATATACCCACTTGACTCCAGTACCATATGTTGTGGTTCTAAGTCCAGTAGTATTGAGGATACATCCAATAGGATATTCACATCATTAACATTATATGGAGTTCATCCTCCCAGGACAGCTACATAGAACAAGTTCAGGCTATTTATTGCATCATAAGGGAGGGGTGGAGAGAAAAGGATGAAACACACAAACGGTTATTGGTTGCATCAAGTTTAGGCTACTGATTGCATCACAAACCATCTTTATATAGCTTTGGCGCATGCAAGACTTCACACATTCAGGGATGATGAAGAGATAAATAAAAGAGAAAAGATCAATTTGGAGTTGTAGAAAGCAATCAAGAAGTCAAAATACTAATCTACGATGATGTATTAGCCACAGAGGTTAGGAAACGGATAGGTAATGTGGGTAAAGCATTAGTAAGCACTGAGGAGCAACTGAAGGCAAACTTCAACATAAGAAGAGGTGAATTGTCAAACAAAATCCAGCAATGGAAGAAAGCACTCAAAGAAAGCGCTAAAAAAAGCATCAACTTTCTTGCAAATGTCAGAGAAATAGCAACACAAGCAAAATGAGTTGCTTCTTTACAAAGACAACTTCTTTCTGATATTCTAAATCACTGTAGAGGCCTATCTAGCTCTTCAGCTTTTAAGAAGCTACAAATACATGGGAGAATGCAATTAAGAAGCTGGAAATGATACTTGATAGTCAAATACTAAACAAACTTAGAATTAGTTATGACTCTTTAAAAGACGAACCACACATATTCTAGGAAAAAAAGGTTTCTAGTCGGTTCAGCATTAGGAGTTCAGAGTCTCCACAATCATTCCTAGTATTTCTTCTTCAAAATCTCATGATCAAAGAACTAAATATCTGTTGTGGTTAAGTTCTCACAAGCAAGGAAAATTGGACATCTAATTCTCAGCCACTTTTAGATGCTAGCATTTCTAACACGACAAAAAAATTGAAAAAGTGCGGGCCATTTCTTCCTACGAGACCTTATCATTATTCATAACAAATTCCAAACTTCCAGAAGTTTGAAAACTCTTGACGCATTTTTTCCCACTCACCTTTTAAATGCATTTTCATAAAGAGAAGCCATGAATCAGCAACTTACATACAAAGTGTTAGGGATAAGCTTTAGAGTTAGTTTGTATTTATACTATTATCGTTATGTATTATGTAATAATATGAGGCATTTCTTTTCATGAATAGTACATTTAGTTTTGTGGTCATCAAGTACGTGATTTGATAGTAAAATCATACAATCAATACAATGACTATTCTTAAACTGTTCCTGATGGATTATTATTAGTGGAATAATAATAAATTAAGATTAGTATGTTTGTGACTTGATGACTATGTTTTATTAGTCATGAATATATGTGATATCAAGTCAAAACATAAATAAATATTAGAGAGTATTGTATTGGACATGACTCACTGTGAGAGTACTTCATGGAACACGTCATAAGTACTTTTTACCCATAATGATATTAAAAGTCATTCGACCTAAATTCATCATAGTTTCCTACTTGATAAATTCTATATTTTGACGTTGTCTAAAGTTGTCTTTAATTAGATAATAAATTAGACTACTGTTTGATATTGAATAAATCAGGGAGAGGAATATGATTGATAGTGAAGGAATTTGTCCCTCTCAATTATGGGAGAGATATCCATAGGCCCCTTGATAAGTTAGACTATTAAAATGCATGGTCGTGCTCAAATATATCAATCTGGGATATTGATAGCATTTGTTTGAACAGTCTACTATGAGATCAAGAAATAATTGATTAAGCTTAATAAGGATGACATGCTCTGTGCCTTATGCTTAATCTGGATATCGTGTGATAAAAGGACTAAATGTAAAGTTATGGTTTGCTTCAAAGAGATCACTGATCTTCATTTAACCTGGATAGTTATAATATTTTGTTAGAAACCGCTTATAACTCGTGGGCCATTTAAATGTGATTTGGGCATACTACTAGTGTTAAATGAACCTATAACGTCACACAATAAGCAAACTCATTAGGTTATTTTTCTGCTGACCAGGTTCGATGAATCTGGAAATATGTCTAAGTTAATTGAACCTAGAAAGTTAACTAGATACAATGAATCTGGAATATATCCACATTCAATGTATTTGGATGATGTCCAGATTGTAAGAATCTGACTCGGTTAATTAATTAGTTAAATTACAGAGATAATGACAGAATTTTATCATATCAGTTTTAATTTAATTTGAATTTAAAATAAAATATGATAAGATATTATCAGAGTTGGACTCCAAGAGGTTCGGCTGATTTTTAAAAAGAAAACCCTAGCCATCTTTTCAAGGGTGCTCTCTGTTAAAAATATTCGTACCTTCATTCATCAGAAAAAATTAAGCCTTTCAAACCCTAGGCGCTAGCACTCCTGGGGTAACGAGTTGGTTCTCTGTGTGTTTTCGATAGATGGCGTTCGTAGATTGCAGCGTCTGGTGATCGTTCTAGTTACACGTACGACAGAAAACTAGAATCTAGAGATCTTGATTACGCCAAACATAGATAATTCTATAATTCCTAAATCATCTTAATTTTTTGGCTTGAGTCATCGGAAGGGATTCGTGGATATTTTTCGTATTTAGGAGTCCACGAATCCTAACACAAAGAACCTGTCGGACTACGATTATCTCTTCATGAGTAACTAAGCAATGAATAGGCCTGTTCATTCATATGATAAGAGAAGCAAGTTAATCGCATTACAAGAGCCAAGGGAACAAGAAATAAAATCAGGAAATGTTGCCCTTGTAACCAAGTTTGATATCTTAAAGGGTAACCAAGTTCGTATTACAAGATAACAGTGCATTGGGATTGCTAAATGGTAAATGCATTTTGCCCTCAATTTAGGACATGGTAGAACTACCTTGTTCATATTTGAGACACACCAATGAGCACGTAAGATAAAAGTGAAGTACATAAAATGTTAAAGAGTAGCCAATTTTGAAATCATCCTTGCAAAATATAGTAACCTTAGGTGCCTCAAATGCTTGTATATTCTCGCCATATTCAAATTGCTAACCATATCTAGTTTTAGTAATTTATTCTCAGCACTTTAACTTTGACAGTAATGAGAGCATTTTCCATTCTAATCAAATCCATGCTAGCCTTTAACTAACCCACATTGAAAATAGAAAATCACTACTCAATATTTGAAATCTATAGAAAATTGTGCAAAGTTAACCATGATGTTCTAAATAGTAACATACACATAAAGATGCAAATTCTTATTACCATCATCACTGTTAAGTTGCATTTCCACCTGGACCTCCTGACTGGTCCCTTCATTTATCCCATCTTCATTTTGATTTTCAGCATTAGAGACATCTCTTGCCACGTCATTGCTTTCTTGCTTTCTTCCTATTTGAATTGTAGGAGTCATACCTATATGCAAGTAAACAAAATTTATTGCCATTCATATACATCAATATTAAACTTTTGAACCACTAAATTTTTTAACATATTCATGAATCATAGCCATAAATATGCAAAGCCTATTACTATTATCAGTGTTAAGTTGCATGTCTTCATCTACCTCTTCATTGGCCCATTTGTTTACCCCATCTACATTTCTATTTTCATCAGATAAGACCTCATATCTTCTGTTGTAATTTCTTCTTTGTCTTCTTCCTCGAGTTGGGAGCCATACCTCCTCGAGTTCTAGGAGCCATACCTACAATACAAATGAACATAAAATATTAGCATTTATAGAACATTGGAAATTCATAAACTTATCAAATCAAATATTAAATTGAAAGATTAAAATATCAAAAAAAGAAATAGTTGTAAAATGAACAATATTAATTTTGTAGCTCTAGAACATTAGTTTTCATAAAAAAAATTACATAATGAGAGAAATAATATAGAAACAAGTGTTCAAAAATATTCAAAATTCACTAATAAGTAGAAAACATCAAATATTTGGATTGTCAACTTCAACTCCTTCAGCATCCATTCAGACCCAACTGTGTTCTTCATCTCCGTCATGACCTTGGTGATTCCCCAACTCGCTTTGCAAATACATCTCAGTATTAGCCATTTCTTACACTTTATAAGCAACCATAGGATTTGTAGTGACAATAACGCACCATCCACTTTCATCTGGATCTTCCACATAAAAAACTTGTAATGGTTGCGATCCAAGAATAAAAGGTTCGTTATGGGGTTTCACACCCGAAAAATTAGCTAAAACGAATCCATTTTCATCTTGTTTAAGTCTTTTACCTCTTAAAACCCACTCACACTGAAACAACACAACTCGTTGATCACCTCCATAAATTAGCTCAACAACCCTTGTCAAAGTTTCATAATAATCTACATCTCCAAAAATTGGATGTTGGTCTCTTGTGCTTGCAAAACTTGAGGTTGTTGCTTGCACACCAACCCCACTATTTTGGGTTTTCCTTTTACGCTCCACTTCTTTTACATGGAATCGAAAGCCATTCACAATGTATTTGTCATACTGCAACCTTATACGATTCAGTCCTCTAGCTAGAAATTTGATGTCTTCTATGAATGAATCACCACCAGAAAGTTCCTCTTCCTCAACCTACAGATCATGAATAAATTAGGGCCATTTTTATTGGTCCATGTCGAATGGAATAAATCAAATCAACTTACATGTTTTGCCAACCTTGATGTGAAATTTTCACTATGAACGCACTCAATTACATGCCTTGAAGTACGAGGATGTTGCTCTTCAACCAACTTAAGTTGTTTACTGGATAATTAAATTAAATTACAAGTTTTAAATCATGTAGAATTTTCCTACAGTAAAATAATAGTTAAACTTGTACAAACTTACTCAATGAAAGACCTAAGGCTATCACAATTGAAAAGCACATACTGGTGTGCTTTTTTAAGTGTGTTATGGTCAAACTTAGTTGGAATTGCAGCTCCTAAAGGATGACCTATTTCTGAGAATACATCCAATCTAATATCACTTGGATTGTCAAAACCATCTTCATTTCTGCTAGATCGGTTGAATCTAGTCTCAACGTAATTAGCTAGGTACCATGAACAAAAGGACAAGCATTCCTTTGCTATATATCCTTCAGCAAAACACCCCTCTGGTCTGTTTCTATTGCAAACATAAGATTTCAATGTACCTAAATATCTATTTTGTAAACATAAAAAAATGTTAGAACTATAAAAATTTAGAAATTCATCGAGTACTTATTAATTAGTATTTGAGGAAATTTAAAATAATTACCTTTCAATAGGATACATCCAACAATAATGAACAGGCCCGCCTAATTTCACTTCTCTTGCTAAATGTACAGTTAAATGCACCATCACATCAAAAAAAGAAGGAGGGAAAACCTTTTCTAGTTGGTATAGTATAATAATGATGTCCTTTTCAAGTTGAACCACATCTTGAGGAAAAATCTCTTTAGAGCACAACATTCGGAAAAAATGACTTAATCTAATAAGTGGAGACCACATAGATCTATGTAAAGATTTCCTCAAAGCTATTGGCATCAGCTGTTGCATCAAAATATGATTATCATGACTTTTGAGGCCAAATATCTTTGGTGGCTTAAGTTGCACATAACGTGAAACATTAGAAGAGTATCCATATGGAACTTTCACTTTTTCTAGCACTTTACAGAAATTATACTTCTCTTTCTTGTTCAATGTAAATGAAGTAGGAGGCAAGAAAACTTTTCCATTTTCCCTTTGAATAGGATGTAAATATGGTCTTATACCCATTTCAACCAAGTCAAGTCTAGACTTAGCATTATCCTTTGATTTATCCCCATCTAACAAAGTATTAATGACATTCTCACAAACATTCTTCTCAATATGCATCGGATCAAGATTGTGGTGTATAATGTTCCATTTCCAATACGGTAAATCAAAGAAAATACTTTTCTTCTTCCAATTAAAAGGCAACTTTTCATTGTCCTTGACTAATTTTTTAAACTTCACGGAAAAATTTTGTAACTCCTCTACCACCATTGAACTAGTAAGTATAGGTGGAGGTCTTCCATGCTCTACCTAACCATCAAAAGATCTACCATCTCTTCGAAAAGGATGATTACAGTCTAAAAACTTTCGATAACCCATGTAACAATACTTTCCACCATTTTTTAACCATTGAGAATGGGTGTGTTTGTGACAAATTGGACATAAAAGTTCCCCTTTTTTACTCCATCCTGACAAAGTGGCATAACCAGAAAAAATGCTAATCATCCAAAGTAATGTTGCACGTATTTGGAAGTTTTGATTTATGGACGCATCATAGGTCTTCACCCCAACATCCCATAGCTCTTTCAATTCAACAATTAAATGCTGCAAGTAGACATCAATGTTGTTTCCAGGGGTAAAAGGGCTAGGTATCAACAATGATAACATGAAATACGATTTCTTTATACATACCCATGGTGGCAAATTATAAGGTATTAATACAACAGGCCATGTACTATGAGATACACTCATATTTTGCAATGGATTAAATCCATCAGATGCCAAGCCTAATCTAACATTTCTAGGCTCTTCACTGAATTCAGGATATTGATGATCAAAGGACTTCTAAGAAGGGGGATTAGATAGGTATCTCATGCATCCATCTTTTGTGCGGCATCACTATGCTATTTCATACTGGTAGCAATTTTTGTGACATAAATAACCTTTGTAATCTAGGCTTTAATGGAAAATGCCACAATACCTTGTAAGGAATTTTTCTCTTCTCACCTATGGGATCTTTTTCAGATGGCTGCCATCTAAGATGACTATATATCTTTCATTCCTTCCAACTCTCTTTATCCCTCCAATAAATAATGCAATCTTTGGGACATGCATCTATTTTCTCATAGCCAATGCCAAATTATTTCATCAATTTATTAGCTTCATACAAATTTTTAGGTAAGTTTGAAAATGCCTTAGGGAATGCTTCTCGCAACAAGTTAAGAAGCATGTTAAAGGATTTATCACTCCACTTACCACTACACTTGAGCTAAAGCAAACGAAAAATAAAAGAAAGTTTTGAGAATTTTTTACATCCTAAATACAGATCTTGTTGAGAATCATCTAAAAGTTTATAAAACCTTTCAGCCTCCTTGTCGGCAATTCATCTCTAAACTCTATGTTATCACCCTCCATATTATCTGTTCTTGGGACTCCAAATGTGTCATGCAACAATCCTTCCACGTCATCCAACCCTCGTATCTTATCTAACCCTTCAATATTATTAATGTTGTTAGACTGGTTATCTACATTCAAATGTAAATTAATTGTTGATGGATTAGTATAAGTAAGTTCACTATGCGCAACCTAGTATGTGTACCCTTTAATAAAACCTCTAACAATTAAGTGTTCTTTGGCTTCCTGCCTAGAAACTACTATTCCCATTCTGCAATCTCTATATGGGCATGAAATCCTCTTATTTATAGCTGAATTGGGAAAGGTAAAGCTCAAGAAGTATTCAACTCATTCTTCATACTTAGGATTATTTCTTGGCAGATTCATCCATCGTCTATCCATTATAGAAAGCTGAAACCCAAATACAAGCAAAGATGCAAAAAAAAGAACAAACACAATAGTTCATCTTTAAAATTGCTAAAAATGTTAAATAATTCCTATCTATTGTTGTAATTGATAGTTTAAATTTGGAAAATTGCACAAGAGGATGACTTTTTTTAAAAAAGAAAGTAGATAAACAAAGAACAATCATTCTATAAGACAAATGTTCTTAATTTTTTATTTTTACTACTATTGGAATAGAAAGGTGAATCAAATACTATAGCAAAAGGGTTTCAAAATTAATTGCTCTTACAACCAAAAAGAAAGAAAATGTATTCAATCTTAAACAAATAAAATTTCACAAATCTTTGCAAAATAGTAAGGTAACCTACTAAAAGCAATGAAGAAACTACAGAAACTAATGATACAAACTTAATAGGCTGTTAATCTTCACATACATAGCAATACTTTTATCTCTTGGTCAGAGCATTGAAGCAAGTAAAACAGAAACATGACAAATAAACACATGGCATCAACCACAAAATGATAAAACATTATCCTAGCTCAGTAAGAAATTGCTTATAGTATGGAAATGAAAGCTGAAAATCTAGTCCAAAGATTCATTCAACCATAAGTTAGGTCACAAATTCAAAACACAAGATGAAGAACCTAATAAGAACTTGTTGTATAAGTCCAAACTCAGTATTTTACAATGCAAAATTAGGTAACTATTGACTTAGATGGTCTGATATAGGAAGAGTGGTTGATTGCTATAGTAGTAAACCAGGACTTTTCTTTCCAAATTCAAGACTTAAGAGCTAGGTAAAATGTCTATTCTAGTTAGCATAAATGGCAGAAATGCACACTGAGGAGATAAAGCTATACATTCCAATAAGAAGAACCTCCATTTAAAGTTAAATAACATAATATTATTTGCCAATCATTGCAAAGAAATAACTTAAGGATATATTACTGCCCAAAATATTGTTGTTTAGATGCGAAGCAGTAAAGCCATTCATACACAGAAAATTCCTACAGCACATGCTATTGCATGCAAGTCAACTATGAGAACATTATCGAAAGGCTCCGCATCATGTGGAGACAATTTATGAACCAGTGTATTATGATTTACATGGAATGTGGGATGTAACATTTGAAGTTTTTGATTTCCCCCCCTTTTATCCCTTTATCTGAAAGCATAAAGCCAAGTTGAACTTGTGCAGCACTGTACAGCTTCACCAAATTCCTAACAGTGAAACTACAACTTTAATAAAGAGCTTATTTTTTCCAATGTACAGCAGTAATACCAAAAGGAACCCCATTCCTTTGCCTCCAACAACTCCACATAACATGAAAAACATACACAAAGTACATACAAAAGCTGCAAATGTCCCAAAACTTCTTCAATCCAAAGTTATTATAGAAAAAATCGTCGTTAGACAAACTAACAAAGCAGAATGTGTATCAAGAAAAAACTATCTTCTATTCCAAAATTTAAGATATATGATTGCAGAATGTTGAATGAATCAGAAACTGACACATACAAGTAATAAGTTAGAAATACACAAAGCTAAACTCATCTTTTGCATATTTACACGTCCATTAAAGAAACTGGAAAAAAGTGATTATTTAATCAACTATGAACAAGGGCAATAGGCCTACTAACAATTCATATACTCTGTACAAATCAAAATATATGCTGTTTAGCCCTAGACCGCATATCAAAAGTACACTTGACATAGGAAGACTAATCAACAACCTTATAATTTGCAATTCCACTGTGCCAATTATGTTCAAAACATGGGGTAAGGGAATCAAGGGGGAAATGAATCACATTATCAGTAACACTACTAAACGGGTTTTCTTGCACAAAATCGCACTTCAATTTTCAAAATCCATAAGGATAAAAAAAAAAAAAACCCATCAGAACTTAGAATCGGGGAAATTATAGAACACAAATAACATATTGTATAATATTAGCCTATCAGAATTAACCTACTTCCAGCCCTTGAAAAAGAGAGTAGAGAACAGAGAATAGAGAACCCAAACCATGAAAAATAGGCTCCTCGAGACCTAGAGATGAATTGGTAGGAGAACATACCGACCTAGCCAAAGGAGAATTTAGCAACCAACCTGAATGCGAATGAGGTGTGCGTACCTTAACTGGAGTCTGAGGCTAAACAGAGAAGCCGCTCGGTAGTTTAAGGATAGAATAGGGAGACCGATTAAGCACCAGAAGAATGATGCTGACAAAAAAGAAAGGGAAGGGAGTTTTGGTGCGAAAAATATTAGGCAAATTTTGGCTAATTTTTTGCAGCAACGTACCTCATATCTTTGTCTTCTGCCTATAAATAATATTACAAATTAAGGTTTTTTTGGGAGAAATATTATACTATAATTATGACATATAATAAATGTTATTATATATATATTTGTTGTTACACTTAATTTTAGATTATTTTAAAATTACATTATTGAACTATATTTGTAATATGTGTTGAAAAGTAAATGTCATAATAAATATTTTTTTTAACATTTAAAAAAATGTGTCATTAAAACTATGTCACAAAAGCCATTTTTTTTTTGTTGTAGTGAATTGGGGGCTATGATTGACCTTAAGAGCCAAGTGAATATGGTTCTCAAATTTTTGCTAAGCTCTTTTACTCAATTCAACTTGAATTATAATATGAATAAGTTAAACATGAGTTAATAGAGTTAATGAAAGAGCTCTAGTTGGTAGAGAAGGTTATGAAGCCATAGTCTAAGGCTATGATTACTAAGGTTTCTTTTTCAAGAATTGGGCCCAAGCCCGGAAAGTTCAAAAAGAATAAGAGAAATACAACAACCCAGCCCAAGTCCCAGCCCAACAAGCCCAAGCAAGTACTTCAAATGTGGGAAGAAGAGATACTGAAAAAATGAGTGTCCAGATTTTCAGATCAAGCTAAACCCCATAGGTTTGATTTACTATCTAGAGTCTATATCAATAGTTGGATCAACTTCCACTTAGATTATTGATTTTGGAGCCACTAATCATATTTGTAAATTCTTGCTGGGGTTTAGAAAGATAAGAAGACTTTAGAAGGCCGAACATGGATTATTCGTGGGAAATAGAGCACAAGTGTGGGCCTAAATAGTGGAAGAGCTAGAACTTCATTTCAATTGTAATAGAATAGTTATTTTAAAGGATATTTTATATGTATCTTATTTTAGACAAAATTTGATTTCAGTTGCAAAACTAATAAATCATGGTTATTCTGTTTCCTTCCATTCTGGTATTACTATTAGTAAAAATGGAGAAGTTTTATGTACTGGGCATACGTATGAAAATTTATTCTACATAAATCCTATTAAAAATCAATTAAGTAGTACTCAAAGTGAATCTTTAAGTAAGAAGAAAAAGACTAACGTCAATGACTCTTATCTATAGCATATAAGATTGATTCATATTATCTCAATTAGGATTTAGAGGTTAATCCATGATGGGCTTTTGAGCTTATTGAGATTGGAAAATTAGCCTCAATGTGAATCCTATCTTATGGGAAAGACGACCAAAAGGTCTTTTACCTAAAAGGCGGATAGAGCCAAGCAGATATTGAGCCTTATTCACACTAATGTATGTGGCCTATTATCTACACTAGCGAGAGGAGGGTTTGAGTACTTCATCACTTTTACGGATGATAGTACAAGGTACGGTTATGTTTATCTGATGAGGCACAAGTTTGGCTCATTTAATAAGTCTAAAGAGTTTAAGGTTGAAGGGAAGCGTCAAACAAGTAAACAGATCAAAACCTTACGATCGGATCGTGGTGAAGAGTACCTCCTCAGTGAATTCAAAGATTATACGGTACATCATGGGATAGTATCCTAACTCTCTATGTAACACCCCGCTACCTAGGTCCGTCAGGGCTGGGGATGTCGCCCCGTCCAAAAGACAAGGGGTCTTTATAACTAGGTCACACAATCAAAATAGTAGAATAAAAATGATATCTTAACTTAAAATTTATTACAACCCAAGAATAAATCCAAGAATACCAAAAATAAATCCATAATAAAATTTATCCACTCTCATCTCCCCAAAGCATTACACAAAATAAATTATCAAAAAAATCTTCCAAAGCAGGCAATATCTAGCTACTTATCCCCATAGTAGGATCGACCTGAAATCATGGTAAAAAGGGTGATAAGACAAAAATCTCAGTAAGTCCGTGTGTGCTTTGAGTGTCGAGTGAAAACAGTTCGTGAATGCAAAGTTTAAAATCTTTATAAGAGAAATACTGGCAAGCAATAATTATTAGTTAAAACCAAGAGTGGCTTTTTGGCTTTTCCCGCCATACACAATAATTAAAATCAACCACTCAAAAGAAAAGGTCATGGGTTACCACACGTTAACCGGTCAGAATGCCGACACTTTGTGTAGACTGATAAAAGGTAGGTGATCGGCCTATCGGGCAAGATACTCCTCATTCTCTATACCCAAACAATAACCGGGTGTCCATTCCGGCAAAACACAGTCACTTGACTGAAATAAAAACTGCTAGCTCGGACTGGTATGACTAAGTAGTACTGATGTTTCTCTAAGTTGAGTTTATATTCTGGAGGTGGCCTTCTGCCAGAAGACTCACTCTTACTCTTTAAAACTAGTACTACTAGCCTACCCTTATTGAGTACTCAACGAACGTATCCCACTTGGGAGAAAATGAACAAAATACAGTTTCACATGAAAATGACAGGATAAGCTCGGTATCCTTCCTCGGCCATGTGATATCCAAGGATGGGATCAAGGTGGACCCTGCCAAGGTAGATGCCGTAGCTAATTAGAAGCAACCGAAGAATACTATCGAGATACGAAGTTTTCTTGGATTGGTAAGGTACTATCGGCGTTTCATGAAGAATTTCTCTACCCTGGCTTCACTGATGACGCAGCTACTAAAGAAGGATGTTGCCTTTGCTTGGAGTGAGAAGTGCGAGAAAAGTTTCCAAGAGCTTAAAAGGGGATTGGTTACAGCGCCAGTGCTGAGTTTACCCAAGGCCGACAAGCCCTATGCACTCTATACGGACACATCCAAGGAAGGTTTAGGAGTGGTGCTGATGCAGGATGGGAATGTCATTGCTTATGCGTCTAGGAAGCTGAAACCATATGAGGTCAATTATCCGACCCATGATTTGGAGTTGTCAGCCATAGTATTTGCCTTGAAGAAGTGGCGATATTATCTGTACGGAGCACAGTATGAAGTCTTCATTGACCATAAGAGTTTGAATTATATTTTCACGCAAAAGGACTTGAATGTTCGGCAGCGTAGATGGATGGAGTTCTTGGAAGAGTATAGGTGCCCCATTAATTACCATCCTGGCAAAGCAAACGTGGTAGCTGACGCTTTGAGTCATAAAGTGGAGATAGCACACTTGAGAATTCAGGAGGTGTTGGCAGTGCAAGAAATCCTAGAGCATGAAGTAGGAGTTCAAGAGGGGAAGATCTGTGTAAGTAACTTGACCTTGAAGCCCGATCTGGAGCAGGAAATTGTAGCCACCCAGCAAGACAGTGTGGAGTTTCAGGTTTTCAAAGGAAAAGAGATTGGGAGAGGGGATAAAGATTTTCGGACCGATGAGAAAGGGATACTGTATTTTCGGGACCGGATATGTGTACCTGACACCCAAGACTTAAGGAAGAGGATATTGGACGAAGCTTACAGGAGTAAGTATACTATATACCCTGGGGAAGTAAAGATGTATCGTGACTTGAAGAAGAAATATTGGTGGGCTGGAATGAAGAGAGATGTGGTTCAGTATGTATCAACGTGCCTGACATGCCAGAAAGTTAGGGTGGAACACAAGAAGTCTGCAGGTCTATTGCAACCATTATCGATTCTTGAGTGGAAATGGGAAGAGGTGACTATGGATTTTGTGACTGGACTTCCAATGACCAAGTCGCACAAGGATGTAGTTTGGGTGGTAGTGGACAGACTGACCAAGACAGTGCATTTTATACCGGTGAACGTAAGGGACTCGATGGAAAAGTTAGCTCAGACTTATACCCAGAAAATTGTAAGGTTGCATGGTGTACCATCAAGCATCGTATCAGATAGGAATCCCAGGTTCACTTCGAGATTCTGGGATAAGTTTCAAGAGTCTTTGGGTACTACGTTGAAATTCAGCACCTCTGCTCATCCGTAGACCGACAGTCAATCCGAAAGAGTCATTCAGATATTAGAGGATATGCTCCGGGCGTGTATTTTGGACTTTGGAGACAAGTAGATTGAGTGTTTACCGCATGCAAAATTGGCATATAACAACAGTCATCAGACATCGATTGGGATGGCGCCATACGAAGCATTATATGGGCGGAAATGTCAAGTACCGATATACTGGGGATGGACAGAAGAAGGGCACATTAGAAAGACTGGTGAGGTATGTATTCAAGAAATGACGGATAAGATTAGGGTCATTAGAGAAAGATTGAGAGTAGCGCAAAGCCGACAAAAGAGTTACGCAGATAATAGGAGGAGGGAACTGGAGTTCCAAGTGAGTGATTGCGTGTTCTTGAAGCCGACTCCTAGCAGAGGAATACTGAGGCAGCCGAAGGGAGGAAGGTTGAGTCCTAGGTATTTGGGACCATTTTCGATAATGGAAAAGGTTAGGCCGGTCGCCTATAGATTGGATCTACCCGACGGACTAACCGGGATACATGATGTTTTCGATGTGTCTCAGCTAAAGAAGTACAACCCCGATCCAAGCCATGTACTTAATGAGGAACCTTTGGAATTGCAATTGAATCTGAGTTATGTGGAGAAACCAGTCAAGATTTTAGAGTGGAGTGTCAAGACTCTTCGGAACAAGTAGATACCTATGGTAAAAATACTTTGGGATCATAATGGAGTGTAGGATGCGACGTGGGAAACTGAAGAATGGTTAAGACAGAAGTATCCGGATATGCTCTAAGGGTATGGAATTTGAATTTTGGGACGAAATTCTCTTAAGGGAGAGGGGATGTAATACCCCGCCCAAAACCACCTTTGACCTATGGGAAAAAGTCATGCATTGCATAGCATTTTGCATTTCATATGATATTTTAAAATTATGCTTGCATGGGTGCATGTGATTTTCAAGGTTGCTCTTGCATTAATTTATTTGAGAGAAATAATTGTGTTGTTGCATTAATTGGAAATTGTTTTGGGAAAAATTTAGTAGGGGAAATGGAGGGATGAGAACTAAGGTGAAAAGAATTTCTTAGAGATATATTAACATCGGAGTTGATTTGGAATAGTGGTTAGGTTTGGTGATTATCCCTTGGTGACCCGAGTTCGAATCTTACCTCTTGCGAATCTTAGCTTTCTTTTTGAATTCTTTTTCTAGGTTTCTTCATGCCTTGGCCGAAAAACCCTAGCTATCCTTGTGAATTTCAGTGCCATCTTTGTAGGGGATAAGTCTCCATTATTATCTCCTAAATTCAAGGATTTTTTATACGGATAAAGACTAAATTTTATTTCAAGTTTTATCCTCTTTAACTTTCGAAAACCTTAGCTAGAATAATTAAATTCCAGCTTGTTTTTATCTAATCAGATTTTATATTAGTTAGGTTGAATTAGTTTGTTATTTTCCTAGCAAAATATCATGTTGATTTTAAACTTAGAACCCTAGCAGAAAATCTGGAAAATTTTCCAGCTTTGTGCCGCCACCCTTGGAGCACTCCTAGATCAACACAAACTCTCCCAAGACTAGGGAATTTTATCCTAAATCTTCTTGCAAATCAGGTTTTATTTTTATCCTAAACAAATCAGATTTTGCTCCTCATATCTCGCAGATTTTCGGTCAGCCTTGTGCATGCACAAGCTGCATGAAAATCCTGCACTCCTAAGGGCATCCAAACTCTTCTAAACCTAGCTCAAATAACCTAAAACACCTCTCACCAATTCAGAGAATTTTAGCTACACAAATCAGATTTTTATCCCTTTCAATTTCCAGAATTTCGGCCAGCTTGTGCACAGAATTTCGATCAGCTTTGCACACATTATGTTGCACGAAATTTTGCACTCCAAGACATACCAAAACACCTTATTTTTTAAAGCCAATTTACAACACCTAAAACTCTCATTTTTCCTCTCTGATTTACGGCAAAACAACAACCAAAACAGCCCAGAATGTTCTCTCTTTTGTTCAGTATTTTTCGCACAGCACACATACCTTTCTTGCAGAGAATTTTTGGTTGACAAAACCCACTCAAACTTCTTCTAGTTTTGGACAAAAACCTGAACACGCACAACCCTATCCTTGAGCACTATTTCAGCTAGCCTAGGAGAGCAATTCCAAATTATTTTTCTCCCCTTAACCTCTCTGAATTTCGGCTAGCAATCAGGTATAGCAAGCTGCCAGATTTTCGGCCTTGCTGCCAAGGAAGTTTAGAGATGTTAGGAGACCTTCATAACATCAACTTCGAACCCTAGATCAAACTTTCCTAACCCTAAACCAAGTTAGCCATCCACTCCCTCTTTGCTGCACAAAAATTCTAGCAAACTCTCTCCTGCAAATTTTAAAAAACACAAGAGCAATCCCTAGCAAAAAATCAAATGCACCATAAGGTAAGCAAAAATGCTCTCGACCTCTCAATTCCTTTCCTCCATTGATTCTTCTCTTTTTCTTCTCTTGAACCACGCCATATAAGGGCCGATCCCACCTTTCTTTCTTAACTTTCGGTCAAGAGGAGCAAAGAAGGCAGCTTTTCTCTTCTTCTCAAACGAATTCGGGACGATCACCATAGGAGCATCGAGATCTTGTTAATCCGGTGGTTGTAAGGTAAAGGAATTCTTACCCTTGATGTCAAAGCTAAGGTTTAATGTGATTGATGATGTCTATGGAAGTATGATAGCATGATGAATGTGTTTAGTTGGAATAGATAAATATTTTGAGATGAGTATCGTATCAAGCATGTTCATTAGATAGCGATGCTGTGTGTGATGTGATAATGATGGATGTGAATTGTGATGATTAAGTCAAGACCTTTTTGATATATTATTTATATTTTTGAGGGATATATGGTCATGTTGTATGTACTTTGAGGAATGGGTGATTTATTTGAAGTTAGATAATGGATCATGAGTTGTTATGGGAATAAATGAGTTTGAATGCATGCTTGAATCGATTGAGACCCTGATCATGATATTATGTGATTTTAGATCAGGAGGTTATTTGAAGGAAGCAAGCAGTTGATTTTTATCTTGTTTATCTTAGGCATATCAAGTAAGTCCTTGCATAAACTCTTTTTGTTAAATGCTTGTGGTGGCAAGTCGAATGTTATAAAGCTTTGTAAAGCTATTGTTGATCTATGATTATTTGGATTGTAAACATGGATATGTATTCACTAAATGGTTTTGTCAAACTAATACCTTTATCAAGAACTGTTCTTTCTCTTAAACATTTTAGAAAATTATTTTTAAAGAAAACCACATGTTACAAAGCCAAGGTATGGAATTATTAAGAGTCAGGAATTGATAGATATGTTCGTTGAGTACTCAATAAGGATAGGCTAACAATACTAGTCTTGGAGGGCGTGAGTGAGTCTTCTGGTTGGCGGCCACCTCCAGAAGATAAGCTCTGCTTGAAAAGGCAACAGTATTAGTTGGTCAGGCCGGTCCGAGCTAGCATTTGTACCTGGTAAGGTTTTATTTCCCGGCATGGATACCCGAATGGTTTTGTTGGGTGTAGAGATGGAGGAGTATCTCACTCGGTGGGCCGTACACCCACCTTTGATTAGAACGCCCAAAGTGTGGTAATCTGATCCTATCAAGGTGCACAAAGTATGGTGCCTCAACTGTTTTCTTATCATGGGGCTCAAAGTGTGGCACCATGATTGTTTATTCGAGTGGATGATTTATTTTGTACAAAGTGTGACAATGAGGAAACTCCACTCCTTGTAAAGAGAAATTATTTATGACTTGCCAAATATTTCTACAAATGTTTTCAGCTATGCATTCACGAATTGTTCAAAGTACCATGTGCACACACATGACTTACTGAGATATTAATCTCACACTATTTTATATAATGTTTTCAGGAGATTGATTATACTGAGCAAGGGGATATGTAATAGTTGGAGTTTTTGTTATTTTCATTATGTTTTGAGAGACAATTGTTGATTTATGCTTCTGGAACTGATGTTTAATTTTGTATAGATTTGCTCCAATTTGAGTCTGATGTAATAAGAGTTTTCCTTTATTTATCTAAGTTTGATTTCTTTGGGTTGTCTTTATATTATGTACCTCGTTTTAAAGACCCCTTGTCCTCGGGACGGGGCGACATCCCCGCCCTTTTAGGGTACGTAGTAGGGGGTGTTACACCCCATCCAAAAGATAAGGGGTCTTTATAACTAGGTCACACAATCAAAATAATACTTTAAACTTAAAACTTATTACAATCCAAGAATTCAAAACAAATCCAGAATAAAAATTATTCACTCTTAACTCCCCAAAACATTACAAAAAAAAAATATATATAAAAATAGATAACAAAATCTCTTCCAAGGCAGACAACACTAGCTACTCATCCCTACAGTAGGATCGACCTGAAATCATGGTAAAAAGGGTGATGAGATAAAAATCTCAATAAGTTCGTGTGTGCTTTGGGTGTTCAGTGAAAACAGTCCATGAATGCAAGGTGTAAGAATTTCATAAGAAAAATACTGGTAAGTAATAAACAATAATCAAAACCAAAAGTGGTGTTTTAGCTTTTCCAACCATATATGTACAAATAAATCAACCACTCAAAAGGGTAGTCATGGGTTACCACACGTTGGGCCCCATAGCCATACAATGGTTAGAATGCCACACTTTCTGCAGACTGACAAAAAGTAGGTGATCGGCCTACCGGGTGAGATACTCCTCCATCTCTACACCCAAACAAAACCGGTTGTCCATTCCGGTAACACACAGTCCACTTGACTGAAAACTGCTAGCTCGGACCGACGCGACCTACTGAACTGACATCTTATTAGGGAAGGACTTACCCCTCAGAGGTGGCCATCTACTGAGAGACTTACCCTAACCCTTCAAAGACTAGTCTTAGCAGTCCACCCTCATTGAGTACTCAACGTAATTTATCCCACCTGGGAGAAAACTGAATAAAACATAGCTCCACACTTGGGAGAAACTGAATAAAACATAGTTCCACTTGAAAATGGCAATTAAGGATTTCCAAAGTTTGGGACAAAATTGGTTTTAGAAAGAGTTTAGGGTTTGTGTAAAACTACTTATTGATTTTCAGATAATTTGTTTGATTGAAATGAGTAAGGAGACAATCCTCAATTGCCTTTATAGAAGTGAGTATCCACGCACTCCACATTTGGCTTGCCATAATAACCATTTTACATTAAACAACTTTTATGCAGGAGCTTACCTGATCCTTGCTCAAAATAAAGGTCTCCAACAGCTGACCTAACCCCGCCTGGGTTAAACATGAGCCAAAATTAAACTCAAGCCAAAATTCACTTCCACAAATAATTCTAGTTCAACTTGCTACAACCATGATCCTAGTGTCCCAAGCTTTAAGGCTAGATAATAAATAAATGGTTCATAAGATAAGTCTAGTTTGATATTAAAATAATTAAGGTTTTGGGAAATAGGTACTAATAAGTTGAAGGTCTAAATCTTGCTATAAATAAATTAGAGTTTATTTGATGAAGGGTCCTAGGTGGTATTATGTAAAATAATGATCTGTTAATAATTAATTGTTAGAAAATAATTGGTAACTAAAATTAGTTGTAAGTAGATTTCAATAGGTTTTGATTAAAAGACAATAAATAAATTTTAATAGTATTTATGAATATAAGACTTACAAAATTAATATTTTACTTATTATGATTATTTATATAGAATGCTTTATTTGATATTATTATTTTATATAATATCTATATATTTTATTTTTTTAATAAAAGCTATCATTTATTTGACTAAAATATCCTTATTTTATATATAATAGTCTAAATTCACCTTTCCTAGGGTTTCTGAAATTTACTAGTAGAAGTTATAGTATTAATCATTTCATTGATGAAATAAAATTAGCTGAGGGACAACAAGGTCATGATCATATTTCCACTTGCTAACCACAATCATGAACATATACTCCACACCAATCATCAAAACATCCAAATCAAGAATAAAAACATAGATCTAAATCTACCAAGACAAGATCCAAACTCTACTAACATAAACATAATCATGGCCTTAACAAGAATACATGAACATAAATCATATTCACCAAAAGTGACATAATCTCTAACATGCCTATTCAATCATACTACTCACGACATGAAGAGCATGCAACAAAACCCTAAAAATGCCATACAATCAACCAAGACAATCAAGTCATGCATCAATCTCAGCTCCATCATACACACATTTATTCATGCTTTAATCTCAACTCATCACAACAACATATGCTCGAACCCTAATCATAATCCATCTCTTTCCAATATCATCCTAGAGACATGAATATATAATTTAAAGAGAAGGTTGAAGAGGCTTACTTGATTGATGACTACCTTGGAGTAGTTTCAAAGGAATCCTTACTCTTAGGAGACTTAATCCGACAAGAGAGAAGAAGAAAATATGGCCATGGTTGAAGTAACCATTCGGCCGGGAGAGAGAGAGAGAGAGAGAGAGAGAGAGAGAGAGAGAGAGAGAGAGAGAGAGAGAGAGAGAGTTCATTAGTATGTATATATATGTATATATTCATTAGAAGTTGAAGATGAGTGAAGATAAAGATGATTGATCATGCTTACCTTGAAGGTGTTCTTGAGCCTTCAAGAAAATTCTGGTTTTTTTTTTTTTAATCTAAAAGAGGGACTTTGATTTTGGTATTTGATGTTAAAAACTGCAGAAGTGGTTTCAAGGGGTTGAGTAGGTGTAATATGGAGTTTTTGGAGAAGATTAGAGTGGTTTGGAGTGGTCTTAGGCGTGAGAGGGATAGTAGGTGTTTTTGGTTTGGAGAGAATGGAGAGATTTGGGAGAGGGCAGGCCGAAATTCTGTGTAGGAAGGAGTGGCTGACTGATTTGGAGGGTTTAGGAAGTTGAATTTTCTGATTTGAGAGGAAAAGGAAAGCTGGTTGTTTGAAATCCTAAAAGAATATTTTAGGGAATCAATTTTGGAAACAAAATATAGTAAGAAGATCTTTGATGGAAAAGAGCTTTTGGAAGCTCCAATGGCTAGCTGAGTGGCTAGGGTTTTTGCTGGGATGAAAGCTGTTCAAGGGAGCTTAATGGTGGCCGAAAAGTGATGTGCAATGGTGAAGAGATTTTCTGGTTGTTTGGGGGGTGATTCTATGGTAGCTTGCTGAATATGTTTGCTGGAATTTTGGTCTTCGATTAAGGCTTGATTGGAGGGATTGATGGAGCTATTTTAGGAGCAGCCATGGATTGGTTTTCGAGCAGAATGCTGGGGAAGATGATGAAGCTCAGTTCATGGCTGTTTAAGGGGAGTTTGTACAGAAAAATGGTGGAGGTTTCGGACAAGGCTGAAGGAGAAGCAAAGCTGGAAAAAATCCTGAACAGATTTCGCAAGTTTGCTGGAATTTTTCGGACAGATTTTGCTGCCATTTTCCAGTCAGTTTGCAGAAGACTTGAAGGGGTATTCAGATATCTTGCAAGGCTGGTTTCTAGCCTTCTTTATGGAGGAAAAACGTGGTTAAGTTGCTGGGTGGAAAACTGGAAGAAACAGCTTGGTTTTAGCTCACCAATGCTGTGAAAGTTGCCTAGAAAATTTTCTGGTTTGCACAGATTTTGTGCAGCTCGGTTTTGGCTAGGATTTTCAGTCTTCAAGCTAAGAGAAATGGCCATTTCTATGGCAGCATTTGAGAGGAAAAGATGGCTGAAATTTTCGACA
The DNA here is from genome assembly GCA_026120185.1 of Voacanga thouarsii. Taxonomy (NCBI): domain Eukaryota; kingdom Viridiplantae; phylum Streptophyta; class Magnoliopsida; order Gentianales; family Apocynaceae; genus Voacanga; species Voacanga thouarsii. The sequence goes on from JANUWF010001921.1 coordinate 3,933,908, forward strand.
CTTGAACTGAACAAGAAGCTGGAAAAATTTTAGTTTACAACATGAAGGAAATGAACACAGCTAGGTTGGAGTTTTAAAGGTTCAACCTTGGAGATTAATTCTCTTGGGAACCTCCCTAAAACTCCTTCCCATTTTCGGCCACAAGATAACTCATTCATAGCCATTTTCGAACTTAAACCTCACAGAACCTTGCTGGAATTTTCTGGAAACAAAATGGCTTAGGTAAATTACTCAACCTAATTGATTAAGAATTAAGGAAAGCTAGAGATCAAGAAGGGTATGAATCCCTTAGGAATTTTTGTAGGGCACAAGAGTAGGATTAGGACATTTCCATCATGTCTCCCCTAGAGCAACACCCCTACTCTTCCCTAAAGCATACAAGGCCGAAATATAGCCTTCCCAAATAAAAATAAAAATTTAACCATGCGAAAACTCTAATGATGGAATTTGAACTCAAGACCTTAAGAATTAAATCCTAAGCTCTAACCACTAAACCACAACAACTCTTGTTCTTATTTCTTTTTCCAAATATTTTTTTCTATTTGATTCTCAAGTTATCTCCCTATTTTCACCTCAAGCAAAAATTACCATCTTGCCCCTCTTACTCGATAAACACAATTAAGCCTTCTAAGCTATAAATCACATATCTAAAGCACATAAAATCATATAAAAATATAGTTATGCATGCAAGAAAATATGATATGAATCCCAACTCCCTTTACTCTATGGTTGGTTTCAACTGGGGTTTCACAATTGGTAGATCCTGGCTCTACGCATTCCTTTGTTGCCAATTCATTTCTTAACACTATAGGGATTAAAGGAGAAGAAACTTCATATGAGATGATTGTCACTACCCCATTGGGGAAGCAAATGAATAGTGGGAAAATACATAAAGGTTGTAAGATCTTGGTAGAAAATGAAATTTTGGGGGGAGATTTGATATGTTTACCCATAGAGGATTATGATGCTATCAAGGGCATGGATTGGGTATCTCAACATCATGCTCAAGTTGACTGTATATATTAAATAGTACGATTCCGTCGGCTTGGAAAACGTATATTAGAATTTGTAGGCGACACAGGACGAAAAAGTAATACCTTTATATTAGGACTCAAGGCCCAAAAGATGATTAAGAACGGGTGTACTGGATACTTAGCTTATGTGATTAATAAGGTGAGGTTAAGAAACCCGAAGATGTCCTTATGGTGAACAAAATTTGGATGTGTTTCCGGCAGAATTGAAGGAGTTACCACCAGAGAGAGAAGTAGTGGTTTTTTTTTTTTTTATCAATTTAGTGCCATCGACAGAACCAGTTTCAAGAACTCTTTATAGAATGGTACCTACAGAACTACAGGAGCTTAAGAATCAATTGCAGGAATTAATGGAGTAAGGATTCATTCAGTCTAGTACGTCACCTTGGGGAGCTCCTATATTGTTTGTTAAAAAGAAAGATGGGTCACTACAAATGTGTATAGATTATCGAGGATTAAATGCAATAACAATAAAGAATAAATAACCATTACCCATGGTTAATGAATTGTTTGACCAGTTACAAGGAGTAGGATGTTTTTCGAAGTTAGACTTAAGGCAAGGATATTACCAAGTTTGGTTTCGGAAAGAGGATATACCGAAAACTACATTCAACACATGAAATGGACATTTTATGTTTGTAGTGATGTCCTTTGGTGTTACCAATGTACTTGTTGTTTTCATGGAATTGAAGCACCGAACCTTTCGGCCTTACTTAGATAGTTTTGTAGTTATATTTATAGATGATATCCTGGTGTATTCTAAGAGCCCTCAAGAACATGAACAACACCTTTAGAAAGTATTGGGGAAGTTAAGGGAGGCCAAATATGCAAAATTCAGTAAGTGTGAGTTTTGGCTACAAAAAGTAGCATTCTTGAGACATGTGATATCTAAAGACAGGATTACAGTAGATCTTGTAAAAGTTGAAGCAGTAACCAATTGCAAACGTCCTGATACTCCAATTGAAGTACAAATTTTTCTAGGATTATCAGGATATTACTGGAGGTTTATTGAGGGATTTTCTAAGATAACTTCACCTTTGATGCAACTCAACTAAAAAAAAGTTCCTTATATTTGGACCAAAAAATGTGAGAAAAGTTTTTAGGAACTAAAAAAAAAGGTTAAGTTTTGCTCATGTTTTGTCATTCCCAATGATGAACAAACCTTACGAAATGTACATGGATGCGTTGAAAGAAGGATTTGGAAGAGTGTTGATGAAAGAGAGAAAGATGATATCCTATATCTCTAGGAAATTAAAATCCCATGAAGAGAATTACCCTACACATGACTTGGAGTTAGCAGCTATTATGTTTGCTCTTAAGAAATGGAGACATTATTTGTATGGAGCTGAGTTTGAAGTTTTTATTGACCATAAAAGTTTAAAATATATTTTTGATGGGATTTCTATATCACAATAATGATTACTGCGGTAGAAACTAAGAAATCCAAGCCCCAAGATCACAAGTATGTGATTTAAAACAAGTTTAGCAAGGAACAAAAGGTAACGGTTTTACCTTTCTTTGTGCGTCTGAAAAATAAAAATTTTCTTCTTCTTGTCTAACGATTGTGGCACGATCCAGCAATCCCCTTGACACCAATAGATCACAAACAGGTTGATAGTCGTGCCTCTGTGGTCACAGTACGCATTCACCTCTAACAGTAGTCCACATGGAGGATCACTCTCAAGCACCGAGATGTTTCTGTGCTAGGAGAAACCAAAAAGGCGGCTAGGGTTTATTATAGAGAAACAACGAGAAAGAGAGAAAAGAAGAGAGCCGTGTGTGCCCTAGGTTTTTTTTCTTGTTTTTCACTAAGAGAACAGTTGTCTCTACGATAGGATAAAAGGAATGCAAAAAAAAAAAAAAAAAAAGAAAAGAAAAAACCTTCCTTTCTAGAATCAAAACCCACTGTAAGCACTTTTCCAGAATTCTAACAAAGTTAGAATTCAATAATTGTAAATAAAACTCATAAGTTTTAATATTTATAATCTTGGCCCAAAATTTATAACTAATTATAAATTGACTACATCAACTTCTTTCTCCTCACAATTAACCCCACTATGTTATCAAATAACATTTTGAGTATTTAATCCTCTATTGTGTGTGACCTATTAGGTTTCTCAGTCAATTGGTAGCGAATAGGAATTAATTCAAACGTCTTTGAGATTAATAATCCATAATTAATTAGAATTAATTCTAATCAGGATTGGTTTATTAATTGAAACTGTTTCCAATACACAGTCGCCTTAGCCACGGACTTCTCAAGTAGTAATTCCTACAAGTGGCCGTGAGATATTCACCCCTACTATTAGGAGTGGTGAATCCTTTATTGACCCTCTCAACTATTTTCGTTTACCTCACAATGTACCCAATATCCATCCCTTAAGCGGCCCTCGATCTGGCTCCAGAGATTGGAATTAAAGCACAATCCTCAACAAACAAAGTACCTTGGAGATCTCAAGTCTAAGAATACTTGCACGTTTGCTATATTGAGATTATATCACTGACACTAAATAGTTATCCATGTGATTATCTCATAGCTAATTCATCCAATGTACTTGTTCTATTAACAATCATCCACGTGTTAACTTTGAGTATTTCAATATTACGAATATAAGAAACACCTCCTGATCAAATCAGGAAGTCTAACACATGCTAGTCTTAATGCATTAATGATGTCCTATCTCATTAATACTACGACTAGGGGCTATTTAAGTACTAACACTATACAGTGTAATAGGAATCTCATATTATGATCTCTATCATAATTTTTTTAACACAGTGTTATACTAGAGACTTTATCTAACAATTATTTTACACAAAAGTAAATAAAAAATACTGTAAGATAAATAATGTCTTTTATTAAAATAAAATATGTCATATACAATGTACAATTGATTCCTTCTAGGGCATAACACTAACACTTTTTACTCAGAAGGATTTGAACATGAGGCAATGTAGGTGGATAGAATTTTTGGAAGAATTTCGGTATCCAATTTAATATCATCCTAGAAAAGCAAACATGGCAGCAGATACCCTTAGTAGGAAGGAGAATTTATCAATTCTTCAGATGCTACGAATTCTAGAATTGGAAGCATTTGTAGTAGATGGAGAAATAAGGATGAGTAATATCTCCATTTAACTTGCTTTCTGACAACAGTTGAAGGGAGAGCAAGATCAAGATGAAGAGTTGCAAAAGTTGGTACAAAAGGAGTCAAATAAAGAAGGAGATAAGTTCCAAAAGGATAACGATGGGGTCATTTGTTACCAAGATAGATATTGTATTCTAAAACAATTTGTAATGAGACAAGCTATTTTAACAGAAGCACATCAAAATAAGTATACCATTCATCCAGGAGTCGTAAAAAATGTATTAGGACTTGAAATAGCGTTATTGGTGGATTGGTATGAAGAAGGATATTTTAGACTTTGCAGCTCAATGTTTAATATGTCAGAAAGTGAAAATCGACCAGCAACGGCCTGAAGGGTTACTACAGCCATTACCTACTCCACCGTGAAAATGGGATGAAATTACTATAGATTTCATTATAGAATTACCTATGGCAATAGGACAGCTAGATACGATATAGGTGATAGTGGATCAACTAATTAAGTCTGCTCATTTCATTCCCGTTAACCAACGGGATTCCTTAGAGAAGTTAAGTAAAATCTATATGGAGGACGTAATTAGACTACATGGAGTACCCTCTAGTATTGTGTCAGATCGAGATCCTATATTTACCTCAAAATTTTGGAATAAGCTACAGCAGAGGTATGGGATAACATTGAAGTTCAGTATAGTAGTGTACCCATAAATGAGTGGACAGACTGAATGAGTAAATAGAGCTTTGGAAGACATGTTGTGGGCTTGTGCTTTGGATTTTAAAACTAAGTGGATTGATAATTTAGCTTATGCAGAGTTTACATACAATAATAGTTATCAATCAACAATCGGAATGGCCCCATTTGAAGCTCTATATGGAAGGAAATGTCAATCCCCATGTATTAGGAAAGTCTAGGATGGAAAACGTGTGAACAAGATGCCTTCGATCTTGAAAAAGTTTGACAGGCTGTGGAGATGATTAAAACTAAGTTGGAGGTAACTCAGAGTAGACAGAAAAGTTCTGCGGATTGGTGTAGGAAAGATTTGGAATTTGTAGAAGGAGATTATGTATTTTTAAAGTTGACTCCATAACAACAATTAGGAATCAAGGGACAAGAGAAGAAGTTAGCACCTAGGTACGTTGGATTATTCCATATTGTCGAGAGGATTGGGAAGGCGGCTTATTGATTAGAATTACCAGCAAAATTTTAAGGTATTGAGGATGTGTTTCATGTTTCCCAACTTCGGAAGTATATAGTTGATCCTGCACACATTTTGAATGAAGAGCTTATTGAGATGACTCCAAACTTGAAGTAGAAAGAAAAGCCTATTAAGATCTTGGAATATGTTAAAAAGAAATTGTAGAATAAGATAATTTCACTTGTAAAAGGGTTGTGGAATCATCATCCAGTGCAAGACACGACCTGGGAAACAGAAGTGAAGATGTTGAAACAGTATCCAGAATTATTCCAGGTAGAAGCCAATTTCAAGGACGAAATTTTTGTAAGCAGGGGAGAATGTAATACCCTGTATTTTACCTTCGAATGGCTACTACTTGTAATAGGATGAGAATTTGTATCAACGGTCAGAACAAAAGATGATCAGTACAATGAAATGAATATTTTAGTGTAATAATATCTTGTCGAGACATGGATGTAATTATTAGATTTGTTCTACCTGTACCCTAAATCTTTGAAAAGCTATTATTGTTAATAAAATAGGAATTTAAGGGTACGCTGAGAAGGGAAATTGATCAATGTGATGAAACAAACATTTTGATATGAATTATGTTATTCAAGTTATCGGGGGCATTTTCGTCATTTTGATCGCGCCCGCAACTTTGATCGTAAATTTGACCAATCTGAGAAGGAATTAAAGGATTTAAGTATTACTAATGGATTTAGTGAAATTTTTGGAGTTGAATGGTAAAGTAAAATATTTTTTCATTTCAGACCCGATTTTGGTTATTTCTAAAAAAAATTGAAAATGCGATCGAAAAATTGGACGTGTGGTATTTTGTGATTGGTAACCCATGAACATGTGTCAATTTACAAGAGGTTGCATGAGGAATTCATGCAAGATACATGGAATTAAAGAATTACAAAATAAATAAAGAATGATATGTATTTTTGTAATTGGAAACATCATTTGTGGGGCCAATTACTTAAGGTCTTATACAATGTAATTGGCCAATATTTTGACCGTGAAGAAGTGATTGAGTGGCTGAAAAATAGCCAAAAAATTGGCAGCCATACAAGAGAAAAGAAGAGGAAATTTTGAGGAAGAAAAATAAGTGAAATGGTATGTAAATTTTTCATTGGAACACACCTATGTTTTAACCACCATACAATTAATGAAAATAAGAAATGATTGGCCAAAATTTGATGAAGAATGGTGGTGAGAAGCGGCTGTTATACAGCCTGAATTTTGGCAGCATTAAGGAAATAAAAACAAGAGAAAACGAAATTAACAAGAAAGAGAAAAAATAAGGCTAGTGTGTGTTCTTAGTGTTGTGTGTGAGTTTTTGGAGCAAATCACACTAAATAGCCTTATATACAAGGTAAAAGCTCATTTTGCTAGAATTAAAGTTGTTGTTGGGTGAATGATGATTATTTTGATATGAATTTTAACATGAAAATATAATTTTCATGTCTTGATTTTGGATTAAAAACTAGGGTTTGTGAACTTTGTGTATGAACCTTGTGCGTGGTTATGTGTGCCGGTTACCTAGGAGGTTTATGGATAATGTTTTATGTGAGGAAGAACTGAATATTCATGGTAGTTTGAAGGATTGCTTTTGATTGATGAGATGATGATCAAAGTAGAATGAAAATGGAAGTTACTTAGTTGGAAAAATTAATTATACTAGTTTTTTATTGGAAGAGTGAATTTGTGTAGAATAAGCATGACTTTTGTGAGTTATTAGAATCTGAAAATTACAGAATCAAAGATGATTTGAAGGAAAATTGAATGAATTAATGTTCCCAAGGTGTTAAAGGCTAAAGGAAAACAAAGGATAGCATAAATAGTATAATTGAAGCAAAACTACTGGGGTAGTTTTTGCCCTGTAGCATGTCATGGGAACTAGGACTCTAAAAATGGATTAGATAGAAGTAAAGTTAAGAGTCTTATGGCCGTTTGGTATATCACAGAGCTACATCGGAGTTGTGGATTGAAAGTTATGTACAAAACAAAATCGTGTGTCAAAGTAGCAAAATTTCAAGATTTTGCTTGGGAAGTGAATGAACTTAAGGAAGAATAATTGTGTGATTTTGGAGGAAGTGAATAAGATGTATAGTGTAAATCCCTTGTGCATGAAGGAAGAAAGGATATGGAAAAAGAAAAATGAAAGAATTGAATAAATGATGAAAAAATAACTTGAACAAAAGTTGAACGTTTTCCTTAACCGTCGGTTAACCATCGGCCCCGTCGGCTAACTGTCAGCTAAACGTCAGTTACTCGTGGGGCACATCGGCTAAATGTCGGTGAACCGTTGGTTATTTTTCGACCAAATACGACTAAATCTAAAAATGATATTTGGTGTAGGTTTATCAATAAACAGTCAACGGTATGTTGGAAACAGTAGAAATGGTGGTCGAACGGCCGTGGACAGAAAAAGTTAATTAGGACACAAGGTGAGTCCCTTTGATTTCTAAAACCTTTTGAAAGCTAGTGTGCTTCACTTTTTCATGAAATGCTATATTTTATACCGTTTTGAAAATTCCTAAATATATTTACGGTTATCTGAGCAAGATTTATTCTTATGCCACTTTGTGCTCGAATAAACTTCATATTTAGTTTGGAAACCTTAACAGATCATTAAAGTATGAATTTAGTGAATTTGGTCTTTTTTGGATTAAACACTTGGGATTTTTAAAAAATGGTAATTCTTGGAATCAGGTATTCATAAATTGACTAGAATACCCTTATTGGAACATTTTATGAAAATATATTTGGAAACTTTGAATTTAACCTCTTTTAGGATTAGAATTTTGGATTTTTTGAAATGAGTTCCTTTTGGAATCGGGTATTTGAAAATTGATTCAAATGTCCTTATTGGAATATTTTATGAAAACCTTTGGAATTGGGCATTCGGTAAATGATCGAAATATCCTTATTAGAACTTTTGTGAATACTTTTCAAATCGAGTAAGGCTAAAATGATTCGAATACCCTCAAAAAGTTTTTTAGAATCGAGTATGGGTAAAATGACCCGAATATCCTTGAAAATGACTTTTGAGATCAGGTACAGGCAAAATGACCCGAATACTCTTGAAAATTTATTTTAATGTGCGAAAAGAACTTTCTACCTTGTTTTGACATGGTTTTGGAAAATGATCTCTTGGTAGGAGATTGACTTTTGGAAAACGAAATTTTGATCCCGAAAATTACTTTATTGGCTTGATAAGCCTATGGAATGAACTGATTGGCCCTGCAAAGCCTATGAAATTTATTATCTGACTTGAAAGTCAGTGGGATCAATTTTTGGAAAATGATATTTTGCCCCAAAAATGTTTGTTTTGAAAATCCTGGGGGAACAAATGACCCTCTGGCCTAATCAGTCAGTAGGCGTTGGTATTGGTAACGTTAAGTACTCAGTAAGGATTTTGATCTTTGTACTAGCTCATGTTAGAAATAGACGACTCCAAGTAACCCGATCAGTTATGGGGTTTGTCTTGCTCCAAACAGAGCGACAGAACATTGAGATAAGTCGTCTTGGCTAGCCGTTTAGCACTTGACAATTGCCATGTCTGCAAGTGCACTTTATTTTTGAGTCATTCGCTGAATGCCGGGCGGGGCGCGTTGGACTCCTTGCCGGCTTGATGGTAATTGACGTTAGCTTACAGTGGTAAGAGTCCGCTGCAGTACACTTAGTATGCTGCGATATACCTATTATTTATTCTTAGTACGCTGCAGTGTACTTGGTATGCTAAGGTATACCTATTATTTATTCTTGGTAGTACGCTGCGATGTACTTACCCTTCTGGCGACGCACGGTTGAGTGCTGTAAGTTGCGGTCTAAATACAATGATATGTGGTGCCAAAGGCGAAACCTTGTGAGCTTTGCATACAGGTCGACCTTCTGTTAGAGAAGTGCCTATAATTTGAAAATCGAAGCAATGATTTTTAATTGAAACAAAGTTTTTCAAAAATGATTGAGTTCTAAATAAACTCTTCTTTAGAGAGTTTTGAAATTATTTTCCAGTAGGAAATGTTATGCTCTTCCACAAAGGTTTTATGTACTTTGTTTCTTTCACAAAGTACTAGTACACACGGGACTCACTGGGTGATTTTTAACTCACATGTGTCTTTCTTTTTATACTTTTGTAGGATCTGAAGTTGAGCGAGCCTACGGATAGAGTGATGATACCACAGAAATAGCAGCCTAGGTCCACACAATCTCCCTTTGATTATGTACTTTATCACTGATGTAGTATAAAGATGGCATGTATGAGATTCTCTATTATACATATATGTGACCGTCAGTATGGGATATTTGTATATACGTAGACCTTGTATACTCTATTGGTTCTTCATTATAAAGACCCCTTGTTTGGGTAACTGGATGGGGCAACACCTAGTTTGATATGCTTCCACTGTTACTCTAAGTAGGGGTGTTACAGGGTTCCTCTTTCATCCATTATACAAGAAATTCTCTCTTTAATAGTAGAATGGATTTCTTGCTATAGTGAGTGAAAGAAGAATCTGCCTTCATCTTTCCATTAATTTTGTCATGATGGAGAATATGTGTTGTTTAAGGTTGAGATGTCAATATTTTTTTATTCTCATATTTTGTCCATTAATGGAGAATTGAGATATTAGGTGTTGGGTTTTATTTTGCATTTCTAATCAAATTAGGATAAAGTGGTTTGATTAAAAAGATATTCCTAATGTATTTATAATTAAGATGTTACTACTATCCTATTTTTATTAGAATTATAAAGTAACTCTTACTACATTTCATGTTAATTAGGAGTCTTATGAAGTAGTATCTATATATAGGTGAAGTCATAAGCTTTTCAGGGAGTCTTGGTTTATTTTAGTATATCTAGTGATATAGTATATGTGGATATAAGTTAGGTGAGTGTATGAGTGGTGCGAGACAACGTGTGTACAAATGATTTAAGAAAATGCTAAGAATATCTCTTGTGTAAATCTCCTGATAGTTGTTAATAAAGTGTTTTGTGATTTTCACCGTGGATGTAGTTTTGGTTAAATAAGCCGAATCACGTAAATCTTTTGTACCTCATTTTATTCATCAAGTTCGTTTTTTTTATTCTCGTTAGATTTTCTAACAAATGGTATTAAAACTTAGGTTTATAGGGTTTTAGGATTTTAACATGGTGAAATTCGATGAGAAAAATAGTTAAGGCAATAGAAAAATCGAGAAACACTAATTTCTCTAGGAGTGGGTATATAAGTCAATAGGTTTTGTACTGATAGTGTTATGTCTAGAGAGAGGTAGTTAGATACTGATAAAATTATTTATGCAATTTTACACCCTATATGAATTGGATAGGTTTTGGGCCAAAAGCATCTGATATTGGACTTGAGGCAGATAGATCCAGGTTACACAACAAGAAGAAAGAACAAATGGTTGCAGTTGATATGATTGGCCATGTACTCATTGGAAAAGGAAAGATGATGATATGCAGTGGCGGTATGATGATACTGGCATATATGAAGATATCCTCACAGTCTTCAAGCATATAGATACTTCTTCTTAGGTGGACTTTAGATTTCATATGTTGTCTCCAAAGGATTAATTGGCTTCAATCTGAAAGTAAATATTTTTTATTCTTTGTGATGGTGGTACTTATGGTGTATTGGAGTGTTAGAAAGAAAAAAAAAAAAAAAGAGCTCTTGGAGTGGGACACACTTTGGCTACTATGATAAATGTCCTAAGGATGAGTGGTATCTACTTTACTTAAGCCAATAAGATTCTAATGGTTACGGTTTTTA